>VZTA01004839.1:169288-203691 GCA_013398855.1 Mohoua ochrocephala
GCTGCCATCGCGGCGCGGGCTCGGCGCCTCGCGAGACGGCCGCCGCCGGGGTAAGATGTGGGCGGTGTAACCCGACAGCGGGTCGGAGCTGTCCTGCCGGGAGGGTGACGGCACGGGGAATGACCTCTTGCGGAGAGCCCTGCCCCGACATTGTTCTTCCCGTGAGCATGGCGGGGCCGCAGGCTGCACCTCTCCCCAGACTCCGTGGGCAGCGTGTCCCGCACAGCCCTCTCCCTCCGCCGGTGCTCGGTCCTCTCCCGTGCAAGCCACGGTTAGGCGCCCCTCCACTGTGGCACGAGGACATGGCCGCAAAGGCCAGGGAGGACCCCGCTGTCTGTGCGTCCCCCTAAGAAAACGTTCACACGTGGGCTTCATGTGCGACTTGAGCATTTCCTCCAGTCCCACTCCTCCCACAAGGTCTTGCACTTCGGCTGAGAGCCACCTCTGTAACCGTCTGGTGACAGTCAGTTTCTCCCCTTTCTCCCCTGCTCGAGGGTGGACAAGCACAGGACAGCGCTCAGAAGGAAAAGTTGCATTATCGTATATAATACTGAAGAGGGCAGAGATACTGCTGCAACTCTCCTTGTGCTAGCTATCGAAATACAGCCAGTTGTCTTGACACCTTATCAATTCTTATGATTGATAAATCATTATTGGTAAATAACAAAACAGGCAAAAAGTTACTACAATCAAACATATGCAGTCATTGACCAGCAAGGACTGTGCTGAGGAGACAGCTGAGTTATTTTCTGTGGAATAGAAAAAGTACACTGCAGACAGATGGGCGAAAGAAAGCGTAATCCTAGAACACTTCTTAAGGCTGAAAATATTGCCAAAGTGTTCTTAATCCAATCACAAGACTCCCAAAGCCTGCTTCACTCCCATCCCCAAAAGCAACCAGCTATGGAAGATAGAGAAAGTCCACCTGTTAAATCTAACAGCTATCAGAAAAGCATTGTAGTCCCACTGCATTTTGTAAAATACTCAGTTCCCATCACACCATGAAGAAATCCATAGGGCCCTACATCTCTTCTATACATCAAAAGAATAAGCTGCTGTATGCCATCGGGATTCCAGGCAGAGGTTGTGAAGTCTCTAGCGTAAAGTGCAGCAGCACATTACTTTTATAACATCCATTAATCTCTTTAAAGCATATTCACGTATCCATTTCTCTGGAAGAAAATGTTACATGCAATTGGTAAAGGCCTGTTGCTCCAAAACGTCCGTCTCTACAGAATCATCCTATATGGGCTATTAATTGTTCCACTAGTCTTCCCTTGAGCAGTTCTAGTAAAAATACTATAGTTCAAAGACTTTTTACATACAGCCATAAGCAAATAATCTCCACATGAGATCAGTATTCTTAAACTCACTGTTTGAAAGCTGTTCTGGTCAAGAAAAGCCTTGACGCTTGCACTGTGCCCAGCACAACAAAGTTTGGGTCTTTCTACAATCTGACTACAGATTCACCATCATAAGAATCAAGTATCCAAGATCTAAACAACTATGGGTCTTTCATTTATTTGTAACTATCCTGATTCCCTCCTTGACCAAAATATTATCCTTAGATAATAAATCAATGTGATATTCCTTATGGCAACTCTGTGGATACAAAGCTGTCTAGACTAATAAAAACCTTGTTCCTATGTCATTTATATACACTACCTTAACACAGGTAAGCAAGAGGATATCCAGAATCCAGAAAGCCTCATTTCCTCAAGCGCCTGATGGAAGCTGAGGAGCCAGAAACAGCTGTTGGTTTTGTTCCAGGTTCCTTCCCAAAAGAGATGTGGTAGCTGTTCCTTCCACTGTTCCAATCCATCCTCTGACAGTATAGCTGTATTTGCACAATATTCAGTGCAAACACCAGTGAATACAACTCTATAATTAATTGAAGGGGACTATTGCAAAGTCACTGGAGTAGACATGACCTACTTGCCACCAGTCTGAGATTTAAGCTTTGGTCTATTAACAGAAGTATTAATTATCAGGCCTTTTATTTTTTTGCTTCCTGGAACCATTCATAATAGGTTAGGAAATTTATAGTCATAAAATCTGGCCTGGTTTCTACTCTCCATGAGTCTTAAACTCAGGCATTTCCAATGAAATTAAAGGAACTTCCTAGAAGATTAAGAAGATGACAATGAAAAATAATGTGCAGATTTTGCAACCAAACCCAGAACACTTATATAAAGGCCATTTGTTATTCTGTAATCAGTGTGATGGCTTGTAGAGGGTTAATTTGCCTCTCTTCCCAGAGGAGTTTTTTAAAATTGTGCATTCTAATAGCAGCAGTAATATTTTGCATCAGAACGAAGAACCAAGGTTGCAGGAAAGTATCTTTTAGAAAGACAGAAAATTACAGGTTAAGTAGGCCTTGAAGATTATAAATTGTGGCAATAAATAGCTTCCCTTGCTCACTTCTTCATCTCTATTTCCTTTCTCAAAAGCCCATGGATGCAGAAGAAACCATGCTGTGTATGGTCATGGGGAGATGTCACCTATAGATAGCAACCTAACATAACCCATACATAAGTATAACTAACTCCCACCAGCGGAAGTCTGTGAGCTCAGATGGTCTCAGCTGGTAGTGCTTTACATGAGGAGAGAACTTTTTTATTTTTTACAAGTTGCAACTGAAGGTCTGTGATGCCAACTGTGTGACAGGAAGCGTGTCACCAACTTTATAATGCCCGCTCACCGTGTACATGGGAGGGCAGAGTCAGGGCAGCCCTCTGTTTTGCTCGAGGGGGTCCTGTTTTCTCTACCCTCATTCTCATGAAGTGAAAACTACCCAAAAGGGGCAGTGATAGTAAGTTTAAGGCCTTAGCTCATGAGGGGAAGCAGCAATGTTGTAGCTCTGAAAAAGATCTCTTGCCAGGAATGGGAGAGCAGATGATAAAATTCAGAAGAATTTTTTTGACTGTTTCCGCAGTACTTCAAGAAGCTTACAGCTCTGCACTGCCCTAGAAAACTCCTCAGAGGAACAGCCTTGGCCTACCAGGACTAGAGGCTGCCATGTCTGGAGGGTTATATTTTGAGTGGGTATTTCACTTTTGCGGCCAACGAGAGAAGCCAAAAATATTTATGTAGTTAAAGGCTACAATGGGTACTCAGGGACCTGGGAATCCTGATACTCTGCTTCTAGAGAACCAGTCAGTGCAGGACAAGTACATCTCGCAAACGTTGTCTTTATTTGTGGGAAAAGTTAATTTTTATTTTCCCCGATTCTTTCAGAATGTGCTGCCTCTGGGAATACAAGAGAGAGGAGAAGAGCAGACACAGGAACCTTGAGTGCACCTATGAGATAGGCCAGGGTGTATCACACCATTCTTCCACTCTTTTCATCCAGCTGGTGGGACCAACAGTGGCTGTTGCTTCGTAATCAGCAACATGGAGATAGCTCTGAGAATGCTTTAGGGAAGCATGACTGTGACTGACAAAAAAGACCCAGAAAAGAACATTAAGGCTCACTCTCAGGCCTTGTCTGCACTGGGGAATTTCTTCCCTCCTCCAAATTCCCACCATTGCCAATATGAATGCAGCTGCACAATTGTTAGAGATGTTGGGAGGCATAATATATGAGTTTTCATCTAGTCAGCCATTTGCAGCACTGTGTCAATTAACCCTCCTCAGAGCAGGGTTAACTGATACAGTGCTGAAAACGGCTGCTGGAACTGAAAGCTGTCTATACTAAGGTTCCCATTGTTGCTAACTCTGGTGCAGCTGCAGTGGAATCAGTCCACGTGGGATTATTTGGTAACAATTCTTCAACGTAAAAACTGCTTCAAAATGCAACACAGCCACCTAATGGGCCAAACCACGCTTCCACTGTACCTCAGCAGCTATGCTGTCGCCATTCATAATGGGGTTTCTTTCGGTTCAGAAGGTACTTTTTGCATTTCTGTATGAAATACCCAGTTCCTTCATCTAAGCAAACTGGTGTTCCTGTCACCCCTGTAGAATTGCCTCTGCTCATTAATTCTTACTAGCTCTGGACTTGAAGATGTGTGTTGGAAGAGCCAGTTTTCTGTTAGTGTCTTTCCATTGATTCATACATTCAGTAATTCAAAATTTGTCCTTTCACATGTGGAAACTTTGTGGTTTGTTTTTGGTTTTAATTTCTTTATGCAGATCCAGTTTTTAAATTTATGGCTAGAGTTTCTGGTTCACTAGCAATTTTGCTTTTTTTACTGTTAACAAGTAAAGCCTTATTTATGCAGAGCAGCACCATAAAGACTCAAGCTGATTTCTGAGGGAGTAAAGTTCTATTTTGAATGATCAGAGTTGGCAGAATCAGTCCCACTTGTTTTCATGTGCTTTAGGAAGCAGTTATGAAACAGGCTGGTGAAATGGGTATTTCACCCTCTGCTGAGTAAGACTAAAACTTCTAAAAAGCCCCTCTCTATCCTTCTCCTACATCCATGTCCAACACTAACTAAAACAAGGAAGTGTTGTTTGGCATTTGTTACACTTTTGAACCACTATTTATCAGACAGATGCTGGCAGTCAGGTTTTTTTTAAGTGCAGTTTGCAAGTGTGAAAATGTTGAAGCCTGGTCTCAGCAAAAATCTCAGTAAAAAACTCTAGCTCACTAAAGCCCCTGATTAATGACAAGCAGGTTTCAGTTCATGCATGGCATTTTATGCAAATACAGAACACAGCTATTTGCAGAATTCTGGGCAACAGCATATGCCTATGAACATCTACAGAGGCTCAACATAGCCGCCCAGGGAAATGGCAGAGGGGCAGACGCAGCGATACAACCCACAGCCTCCCAGCTGTAGCGGTGAGCACTAGAGCTTAGCTCAGGGTGTTGGGATGTTGAGCAAAAGTGCTTTGGCAGAAACTTGGATACAGCTGAGCATTTTGAGAAAGGGGAAAGGAAGTGGCTCACTCTTCCTTCATTCCTGATACTGCTGTGGTGGCTGTTTCTCGCTCACAGAGATCCCTTTGGACAAAGGGAGTGGGCACAGTAACTGAATTGCCTGCAAAGCAGGTGTGACAGCTGTCCGTGGAAGGAAGGACTAGCTCCATACTGACTACCCTTTTAGCTCAGACTGAGCTGTGGGGATGCACGATCACAGTTGTCATACAACTTGGTAAACATGTTGATATGTTTGCTTAAACAGTTTTCATGAATCTCCTGAAGGGTTCTTACAAAAATGCTAAAGAACTCCCATCCCAAATCCCAGCGGAACTGGATTTCTCCTCTCCCTTAGCCCTTTTCCTTTTCCCTTCAATATTAGGCTCAGTATCTCGCATATGGTTTTATATGAAACTCAGCGATTAAAACTACTTAAGACTGGCTCATTTTTCTCTGCAATGAGTTCAGTTATTTCCTTTTTATACCTTCCAGAATTTACTATACCATATCTAAATATTGGCTGCAGTCCACATGTTTTAGATCATTCTCTATAATGGTCCTGTTGTTATAGAATCCTTTGTGTGTGTGTGAGAAAGAGAGAACATGCATATGTGTTGGAAGCAAGACAGGGTGCATAGAATTGTTTGGAAAGAGAAATCAGGGTATACCAATTCTGTAAGGGATTTCTGAACTGATAACATAGAATTGATAAAAATAGTGAGCACTGAAATTACAGACCTCCAGTTCATTACCTTCTATGTTTGATAAGTAGTATTTCCGATCCCAACATGTTACTCTGCTATATCTATTCTACCAATGTATCACTCATTCAACTTTTGTTGCTATGTAATTTCACAGATCAGATTTACTGTTGTCACATTTTCTCATTTTTACTTGTATTCTAAACGTAGATCCTTTGACCTGAGTCATACGTGTCAGTCAGTGGTAAGCTGCATGAAGACAAAACTACTTTACTCATTATACCGAAAACTCACTACCTGCTGAAGACCATACAGAGAACGTGCATATGTAGGATAAATAAGTGATCTAAGGGAAAAGCAGAATTTGATGCTTCATTTGACAAATCGTAAGCTTTAACCGAAACAAACAAAAAACTCACAGTGTCCTAATCTATGGCTAGAACTTGTGAGGATGTAACTAAGAAAAGCCTCTCTACTCCCAGGACAAAATGAAATCAGTTGCCCTGTTGCAGGGGGTGCCTTTGACTCTTACCGGTTACTCCACATGTAGAGGATGCATTTAAATGGCAGACAGACAGACATAGACTGATTTTGTGCCCAGCAAGTGTGCCCTACCTCACAACCCATCAGATAAACCAGTTCACGCTCAGCGTCCTCACAGATGCACACATGGAGTCACAAGAGCGTGGCAAATTTGCTCTCGAATTTCTTTCAACTTCTCATTATGGACAAGTCTTAAGACAGACTGTCAGTGCTGTAAATTCAGACCTCGTTCCCATGTGGATAGGTTCTCAACCACCTAGAACAGGATAGAACAGATGCAAAAAACCCTGCACTAGCTACTCTGCTCATGTCCCACCCTTGTAGGTCCCTGGGCTGGAGATTAGGCAGTTAGAAGGGCTGAGTGGATATCATTTTCTGCTGGAATGAATTTCACCCGAAGACACTATACTTAGTTTCTATTTTTTTTTCTCCCCACAAGCTAAGATAAATTTCTGCTTTGGTCCATTAACAATACTTGTATTTTTAATCAGAATTATTTTGAACTGTATTTTCTTTGGAAATAACAGTAATACAGTTTATGTGAAATACAAACAAATGAGGGAACCATTTTTACCTAAATGTATGAATAGCATTTTGCAATTTGTCATTGTGATATATTTATCTTTTGAACTTTAAGTGAGCTCAGCTGAAAAAAATGCTTCTCTTCATCACATGACTGGAAAATATATTACACCAGAGAAGAATATTGCTGTTTTAGTTTAGAAATTAGAGGCTAAATATAATTTTCCACTATACTTACTTTCACAAAGTATGGAGTAAATTATTTACACTACAGTAAATTCTTAGTACATATTCCAAAAGGTGGTAAATTCAGCATTCTCACTTAAATTAATGGATATTTTGTGAATGTGCATTAAAACTAAGACCCTTGTGTTGCCCGCTGAAGCATTAAAACCACTCTAATATAGTTAGAAGAAAACAAATTTGTCAACAAAATGAAGCCTGGAGGAAGGAAAAGAAACTAGTATGGAACAGAGAGACACGGACCAGCCAGTGGAGTGACAACAGAGAAGCAGCTGAAGATTTGGGTTTGCTATGTGTGTGACACCCATCCCCTTCTAGAGGTGCAGTGTGTGCTAGTCACTACATGTCGCCTTTCTAACCAGAACTTGGCACAAGCCCCGAGGTGCCTGTGGTTTCCAGCCAGGCGTGCTGCATCGCTGGCTGCGGCGGGAGCAGGACGGCGCAGAAGCTCCGTGCCCGGGCTCCCTGGCTGCACTGGCTTCCCCGCACACCGGCGCAGTTAAGTCGCTCCCTGCTTCTGAGCTGCCCCAGCAAACAGGGCTGCAAGGGAGCAAGCTGCAGCCACAGCAGAGAGTCCCTCAGCCTGTGCCTCGCTGCCTTAGCTCCCCTGCATGGCTCAGGAACCAGGAGGAGAGCCGGCTGCACCTCAGATGAGCGCTTCCAGCAATGGCAGCTGCTCCCAGCCGCCATTTTGCCCAGGGGTCATTTGCCTGTCACATCCCAGACGTGAAACCCTCGTGTGATGGGAGAGCAGCCAAGCAGCCATCAGCAAAGGCTGGGGCCGGGTGGGAGCTGTGGCTGCTGCCAGAACAATTCATCTGACACACAGCCTGTTCCTTACATGCTCCAGAGCTGTACCCAGGGAAGAAGGCTATGGGAACAGGCTCTGGGCCTGATAAATTGTCCCACCTGCCACAAAAGCTGGCACTCCATGGGATGAGAACCTGTTCCCTACAGTGTACGGTCACCATGTTTCAAACTTGTTGTGTTTCTTTGATAATTGGGTTGCTTTTTGTCCATTTTCCCTATGTGCATAAATGGAGTGCAAAGGAAGGTCCAGGGCTTATAGCATCAGTTGGGAGCTCAGGAAATGGAGACAATTCCTGTTCATTCTTGTCTGACCTAGGGCAAACCACATACACACAACAACTTGGAAGTGTTTGGATATCTACCTCCCACTTAGCCGAGCAAGAATGAAAATCTGTGCCCTATCAGGAAAACACAGATGTGAGTATTCCCTGTCTTCCAGGGGCATTGGGAAGATGAAGACATTTCTGGTCTACAGAAACTAGGGTAATGGCAGTCATTCAAAAACCATATATATGAGAGAGGGTAGCGCAAACACTGAGGAAAAGTTGCACGGTTACCTAAGGCAAAGAAACATCTTTAGATGTTTTCAGTTGTGGCTCAGAATTGGTAAAAAGATGTTTAACAAATCTTTATACTTAAAAGCTCTGTCTGAAAACGTTCCTTGTCTTTTATTTATTTTTCTGAATAATGATATCAGTAAGAGACCATTATATAATCACGAGAAAATTAAAACTCTCCAGGGCATGATCTTAGCTGTGTAATTAATGAAGGTGGTTAAAAGTACAAAGTGAACCTGAAGCAAAATTTGTACCAGAACCACACCTCATTATGTTTTGCTGCTTAAGTCTGTCATAAATAGAGATGTTTATTACACATCTGCCATTTAAAGTACATATTACATGCAGTGTTATATTTTATTTAGATTTAAAAATTTAAAAACACATGATGACAAGCTGTGTTACTATTTACACATGCCTGAGGGGGCAGGCTGCACATGCACATTGTGCCATAGGTTATATTACAGTTCATTCACTTCAGAGTTACAAATCATTTACAGAAGTATATTGTGTAATTAGTGTGCCTAATTTCAGTCCATGGAGTTTCATTGGTGTGAAAGAACAATCAAGCCCTGTATATCCATTCACATTTATTAGGCCAAACTTTGTAGTCTGTCCTTAGAGCATCATTCCTTCCTCTGCTTTCAGCAGCAAATGGCTTTAAAATCTCCAGAACTTCCCAAAGCAAAAATAGTTATTTACATTCTTTATGATTTTTTTTCCTTTGATTCAGTAGTGACTCCAATGTATGGGCAGAAAGGGCAAGAGATGGTGCACCAGTTATATGCTTCATAATTCTCTCTTCTTCAGGTTTGTTTTCCTGAACAGACTGCCCTCCTGGACTAGCTCCAGGGCTGGCTTTGAAGAAATCTTTCACAGAAAATCATCTTGTTCAGGATCTGCATGGAATGAAGTCCCTCTCTAAGCATGTGAGTTACTTCTAGCAGATCCTGAGCACTTTATTTGGCCAGTGAGGAAAAACAAATATATTTTCTCCCATGCAAAAACTTTGATGAAGAAAAATGCCACCTAGTAGTCAGCGTTTCTTTGTAAGCTGTTTACCAAATCATTCGCTATCACAATTTTCTAGTTGTCATGTATATTAATTCTGTGTTGGGATAGGACACATTTATATACATATCTAAGAGATATATATCTGGATAATGAACACTTGATATTGTGATGCTCTGGATAATGTTACTCAGAACACTGGCAAAGAAAATTGACCTTTAATATCAGCCCTCTCAGACTTTTCTGTAGTGTTTCACAGTATAGATCACCTGGCAGTCCTGACTGATTTCTAAAAAGCTTTAGTAGCAAATTTGAATGCTCCAAAATGAGCCAGGACCATTCCTTCAGACAAAATCCAGAGAGCTACGAAGTACAGTAGCACCTTGAGTGCTTACCTGAGAAGTCTTTCAAAGCTTAGTCTTTGACTGATCAATCAATCTGCAAGACCTAGTGAGAGTGAAAGTGAAATGCTAGCAATTTGTGAAGTCTGTCCATCTGTATACTTCTCCTGATGAAATACAAACACCAGTTACCCACATTCCTCAAAACCACACTGCAAGCCAGAGCTGTATAAAAGCTAACTGGCAAAAACTGAACCCAAGTCATCAGGTGTTAGAAAGGGGCATGCACTTAAACAATTTCCGTAACAGCAACCTTCTCTACCATGGAGACCTCTGTCCTCAGGTTTTTAACTTAGTTCACAATCTTAGGGTCACTTAAGATAGCAAATCCCTCCAACAGAAGAAAAAAAATTAAACTACTATCTGAGCTTAACAGCAGAAGATGAAGATGTCCTTCACTGGTAGAAAAGCAGCAGTGGGAACTCAGCAGTGCTCTTCCTGTTTTGTCTGTCATCACCCCTTTGAGTGTGCTCCCGCCGGTCAGGCAGTGGACATACACACAGAATGGAATCACAGCATATACAGCCTCTTGTCCATTTGATTGTTACAGTTGTGGAGGGAGCTGGGCCCACCACACACACATGTGAGTGAGAGAGAGAGAAAAAGGAATAGGGAACAGAAGAGGGAAGGGACTACATCTGTGGTCAGGGGTGCTGAGAAGGGCATATCAAGCATAATGCAGAAAATTGTGTCATTTATCCCACTTAGGAGACTACTTGGGATTTATTGACAATATTTTTCAAGCACTTTTTTCTTGCACTTCTGAAGTAGTACTTAGTACCATGGGTCTAGCTACCTAACTACTTTACATACTGATGGAAGGAAAAACCCAGATATTAACACAATAGAATCCTCTTAATATTATCCAAAATAGCTTTTCCCTATAGCAGTTTAATACACAGAAGTCCAGTGGCAGTTCGAGGGTACTGAATATGCATAACAACTAATGCCTTAGAGATTCTCAGCTCACCTGTAGAGTAAAATTCTACGTTACCTGACAGGTTAAAATGGATACCAGAAATTTAACATAGATCGAGGCAGAGTATTGTTTATCCTACCCATTGAAGGACAATATTCCATATTTACGGAAAAAGATAAATGTTTTAATGTGGGAAGGTGTTTTCACCTTCCATGGATACATTTACTTCCGAGGGTATATTTACTTGATTTTGGTCCACTTTCAGTACAGAATAGCCAAAAGCAAGCCACTCCAAACAAGAACCGGTAAAATATACGCAACATATACAGTCTTTAGTGTCTAACTGTATAGTCTGTAAAGATAAATATCTCTACAAAAATATGAACTCTGAGTTTAAGAAACAGAAAGTTACAGTTTTTCTTCATCCTCAAAGCCAAATGTTTAAACTACTGTCAGTCTAGTAATGAATCTTTTAAATAGAAGCATAGAAGTCACAATTTCATATACAATTATTTTATTACAGGGTATCTTATATTTACGAAAGGTTAGAATAGGTGCTACATCCATATTAGAATTGGACAAGTAGTAACTGTGTTCTGGTTTCTGACAATGTATAAGGTGGTGTTTGTGCAGTAACATCAGTACAGATGCTTCCATTGAATTGAGCAGGATTTTTGGAGTGTAAATTGTAAAGAAATCCCAAAAATCTAGATGCCAGATGTTTGAATGTTGGTTTATTGCAAGGGTGTATGTCCTTTAAAACAGAATATAATTATACTGTTCGACAGATTGAACACTTTCCTAAATGCATGTACTTTGTGTGAAGTAAAAAAAAAAAAAAAATTAAAAATTGATGGAACATTCATGCATTAATTGGCATAACTAAATAATGGAATAACAGAGCTGCATGAAATATAATACTCTCCTATTTCCAAAAGTCTCTCTCACTCCAACCAAGACAGCTTATTTTCACTGAGAATTCAATACTTCATAGGCTCAGTACTTTGGCCAGGACCCAGCTGAGTAGGTAATTCTGTTCTTTTCAGTGGAGTTACTCACATGCCTAAAATTAAGAAGGAGATTAAGTACTTTGATGGACAGAATGCAGAATACTCCAGTTCTTTTCAGAGTCTCATCAGCAGGCTGCATATATTGACACTTCGAATTTTGTTTTGCTATATAGGGCTGCATAGATTTGAAAAGTAGAATCAAGGGGGAAACTAATGAGACTAGGAATAAGGAGTTGAAATTAGTCTCAATTTTGATCCAAAACTGACCACCAGACTGTTTTTGCAAGATTCTGCCACTGCTGCAGTCATCAGAGAAATCAACCGAAACCACCTTAGTTTTGAAGGTAAGTGCTATTTGTGTCGCATTACATTAACATTTAGGGCGAGCTGCAAGGCTCTACTAATTTTGCAGGGACTTGGGAATCTTAATACAGAGATAGTGTGGGGAAGACAGCAGAGTAAAGGAATATTTGGAAAGACAATTTGATTCTGATGTCATGACTTGAAAATTGATTTTGTTCTGTGGGAAGAACAAGCTTCTCAGAATTGTACGCTTTTAAAAGGACCCCAGTATGTGCTGCAAAATGGATGGCACTCCACCAGCAATCATGTTAAGCCTGTCCTTCTAAGGAAACAATCCACTAATTTCAACCATACTTGAAAGAACAAAGTCTCAAAAATAATTAGTCTCCTACAGGTAGCTAAGGGGGATCTAAATGACTATTCCGACAAAAGGAAAGTTGGGCAGAATTCAGGTGTAATACGTTAAATTTGAGAGTAGCCCTTTATCTGGTCAGTACAGATGACTGACTGGTCATTCAGAACACCTTCCAAACTTGCTGCAAAACTCCTCTTTTTATCTGGTAGGGAAAGTCAAATGCAGGACTGTTCCCAGAAAAAGGGAGAAGGCAGACCAGAGGATAACCAACACCCACAGGGAGTGTGTCCAGGCTTCCTTAGATGCTCATAGAACAGTTGCTCCCATGGTTGCTCCCAATTTAGCTGTCATTTAAGACTTTAGCGGGCAGGTGGATAGATATAGAACCCAGTAGTAAACAGAGCAGGAGAGTGTGGGAAACAGAATGAAGCAAAATGGGATTCAAGTGATCGGTGTTTATGGGTAGGAACTCCAGTTATAGAAAGCACATTTTTTTCCACACTGAAAACAACAGAACAATACACGCTGAAGAAACACTCATTAGATACAAGAAATATGATGCTGCGAAAAGTAATAAAAAGGAGATATAGGGAGTTATTAAAATGGAATATTAAGAGAAGACAAACCATGTTTATGTGCTTATTTCCTCTAAGAAATTTTACAGTGTTTGAAAACTAAGAATTGCCTTTTGAAAAAAACAATCGAGTGTTCTCATGGATTTCCACAGAACAATACTCTGGGACATGATGGACAAGGACAACATCATAGTAAATGGGTAGACAGACACAGGTGCAGAGTTACTGGCAGCTCTGCTCTGGAAGTCCAGCAGATTCTTCATGACAGGTCTCATTGTGGAATTATTATTAACAACGTGTTCTCCCTTTCCAATGAGTTTTGCATTTTTAGTTATTTCTGGAACGCTGCTCATGTTCCTGAGATATTCTTTTGAAAGAAGATGCCTCAAGCAGGGGAATGGTAGCCTGAAGACATGTTCTTTTGGATGTTTGTCTTCTCTGCTTCGCAGAAAGAGGCATCTGCAAGAGGAACTGAGTCTCCTTCCTCCACTAATAATGCCAAGGGTTTTAGCAAAACAGTGGAACAAATTCCTTAGATAAAAAAATACTGCGTCTCTCCTGACAGTTCAGAAGATGTTAATATCTCGGGGCCAAAATTTAAAGTTTTAACTAGATTCTTCCATTCCTTGGGTAGAACTCCATTTATTTTAACAGCTTTGCCTGAGGCAAAACCGCAGGATTCAACTCTTAGAGAATATTGAGTATCTTAAAAATAATCCTAAATGCGACTAAGATACTTCAGGCCCAAACCATTCCAGGGTCTACAGGAGAGGTCCTCATAAGTCTTTAAGCAAAAAACTGAAACATCATTATTTAAGCCTGGGAACACTGTTTTAAAGCAACACTCTTTGGTGTTCTAGAAAAATGTAAACAAAAGATGTAATTTGTGAGGTTGATAATTGATCAAGTTTTCAGAGTGCAAAAGAGCCCTACAGGAATCTGGTAGAAGTATCTGAAATTACTGTAGGGAAGAAATTTGATCTTATTTTAAACATAATTAAAGCCTTCTGCATCTCCACAAAAACCTCCAAAACCCTGGAGATCTCTGATGGTTTACCCTCTGGGGAGAGCACACAGATATGAATTTTAATAGAGTCTTTTGGTAATGTGGTGGATAAAGACAAATTGATTACAGCAGTCTGGAAAAAAGCAGGTGATGCGTTACCAGGGCCACTGGGTTCACATTTTCCCAGACATGGTAAAGGCCACCCAGATTGTAAAAGAAAGCTGATATCTTTAAAAATTTGATTTGGGGCTTGATATGGCTTTCTTATTTCCGGATACACTGGATTATATCAAAAGAAAAATAAGATGTATGGTACAGATTCTGTTCCCATGTACACAAAACCAAATCTAGGATAAAACTTCTGACACCAATGGATTTGCCTCCGATTTGTGCCCAATGGAAGAACAGTGCTGTCCTTCTGATCATAATATCTATCATTATTTAGTATCTGACAAGCACTGTGAAACCAAAAGAGAGTAGAAGTCTGAGAAATCTGAGCTCTGAGATAAGTGTTTCTACGTATTTGCATGAAATACCAAATAGAATGGTCTTGTAGAAGTCCCTTATGAAGATATTTACGCCTGGTCTCTAAGGACATGGTTGTTTAAATTTTGTTTCCAAGAGAAACTAGGTGTGCATTCTGATGGGACATAAAGTGGGTGTGTGGTGACAACCGTAGGCTCCTTGCACTCCTTTCTTTCTAGACTATTTGGATTTATACTGGGACAATTAGAGACAGACGTATGGACTGAAAAGACAATTCACTGACATGCATGAATATCACAGCAGATGGAAAGTCTATGGATGACAATCGTTTGTTCAATTTTCTATGCTTGAACTTTGTCTAATTTTGCTGATTAATATTTGGTACATGTGGTTATACACACACCTGTTCAAGTTCGCACATAGGGATCAGGTTGGCATTTGATCTGCTTTCAGATCTAGCCACTTTGCAGTACCACAGGTATCCTGCAGCCTACCATAGAGCCATGAACTTGGTGTGCTGAGGAGCCTCACTCATTCTAGTGTTCCATATTAGCCTAGGTTTGAAAAACACATGGACCCAATCCAAGTAAAAACTAATTGTCTGTACGGACGCATGGCTCTGGAAAGCTCTGCTCAGTGGCATCTAACTGAAAAAAATCAGACACCTCTCTCTGTGCCATGGGAAAGCCAGAAACTTCTGCTTTTTCAGATGTGCAAGGCTGTCCTTTAACAGGGCTAGAAATGAAGTAAATCTTTTAAAACAAGCACAAAGAGAGAAATCCTGAGTTGTCATCCCGTCTGTCAAGACCATTCATATTTCTAAGTCAATGTTAAGTAGTCCTCACCTTAAACCACAGCACCTATACTGAAAACAGCAAGTAGAACTTTCTTATCCACTAGAACAAAGTCATGCTTGGCCTTATCTTATTTACATTTTGCAATGGCAGAACCCTCACAGAAAGAATAGAGAAAGCCCATCTTCTCCCTCATTCCAGTAGCCTTTAATCTAGCAGTTGGATAGCCCTGCTGAGAAGCAATTCTCTTGGGTGTGAAACCCCACCAGTAGAGCTGGGGATTGACCCAGGTCTTCTGTGTTGGAGGTGTGTGCTCAAACCATTATATCAAAGGCAGGAATGCAAGGCTACCAGAACTGGAGCCTCGTTTCAGAAGAGAAATGAGCTGTGCTGAGTCCTGACAGAAAGGGCGCTGACAACCTCCTTCAAGAAGTGCCAGGCTGCAGATGCAGAGTGAATGGAAACAGTTCCTAAAGGCTTTATGAGATCCACTGGGGAGTAGGTGTGCAGTATTATCTGTGCCCTTAACATTTCTCAACTGGCCAGTTCCAAGCTTCTAGCGCAGCTCAACTTGTCAGCTGTTTTGAAAGCCAGCTCTTCCCCTACTGCAGAGGGAGCCTATGCATCTAGCACAGAGCACCGGGGAGCAGAAGTCAGAAGACTGGTGTTGCAAGAATTAACTTTTAGGCACCTAAGTCCTCACTGAATCTGACCTTCTGTGAACCATTTTGAACATCAAACGGCTAGCCTAAATTCTTCAGGTCTTGCTCGGCAGAATGGTGACTGCATACCCGAAAGGATCTAGGTCATTCAGCTTGCATTTATAAAGGTGTGCTGGCTTAGCTGCCCGTGTCTGCAAGCTGTAGGTATCCCAGGAGTCTGGTTGCATTCCTTTGTCTACTCAAGGAACCTGAGATACAAACAGGCAGACATTTCATTTTATTTGGTTTGGGGTTTTCCATGCAAGGTCTGAAATTACACAGGTCTGTAATGGGGATTTTTCTTCTGAGTTACAGGCCAGTGACATAGCTTTATATAAATCCTATTCTTTTATCCAAATAGGAGCTAAAGGCTTAGCTGGTACGATGCAAGTTAGTATCAATCTTTTGATCCAAAGCTCCTATTGTTGTACATTTTGAAATAATATTCCATTATGCAATGCTCAATCTGCATCAATCTTTCTCCGCAATAAAATAAAATGTAGTAACTCACCTCTAGAAGAGCAGAATGTTTTCGTCTTGTAATAAGCATCAGTGCATGGTAAACAAGGAGATGATGGTGTTTTCCTACACAACAGAGTGAATCTTTAATGTGAGAAACCAAACTGGGAGAGGACGCTGCTACTGACACAAAAATTGTGTAAGGACAGATGTCGATGTCTTTTCTGATAGATTTAAAAGACTGGGACTTACTGGCTTCAGAGAGTGACTCAAAAAACAATCAAGACTAATTGAAGCTATACTATGTAATATCTGTTTGTCATATACATATATATCATGGTATGATTTTACAGCTTATTTGCAACCCAGCAGAGTTTATACAATTAAAACAATGATCAATATAGCATGACAACAAAAAACAACATAATAAAAGTGTCTCCATGACTTAAAGACGCAAGGATACGGGTTTCCCACAGAATTGTGACAAAGAGTCTGTGAAATACAGCGGGTTTTTTCCTTCTTTCTTATTTTGCTGTTGAGATGAAACATTGGCTAGTTTCTCCTATCCCACTCCAGCCCTGGATAGCTAGCATCTAGGCTGCCATTGTTCAGTGATGTTGCCGGAAACACTGACAAGAACTGCCATACCACGGCTTTGAATTAGCAGGAAGTTACTAAGGAGCATGCATATCGATGTGGAGTACAATCCCATCTCCCAGAAGGTCATCGATTGATGAAGGATCACAAACCCAAAGAGAAGGAAGCTTGGTGTCATTTTACTGGCATATCATGCTCCCTGTGCTTAACTGTTTAAGTCAACCACTGATAACTTCCAATAGAATAACTTCAGCTTCACAAGTTGAGGGCTTGTATTTCTACAGCTCTCATTCTTTGTTCAGTGTTTTAAACTGAATATATATGGTTGTAACAGTCTAGTTGCTTTCTTTGCGCTTGCTAAGTTCATGGTCTGAAACTTGCCGCCATCAGTTCCTTTACCCCTAGCTGTTTGCCATGCTAAGTCATATTGCAAAATCCATTCACAGCTGAGTGACCTTCAGTTACACTGGGAGAGGAAGCATCGTATTTGTCTTCCCTGCATTGTTCACTACTGCATACAGCCTGTAAAAAGACACACAAGAAACAGTTCCTATCTTGTCATTTGCCTTAGCTGGATCTCCCATCTGACAGACATTCCAACGAATTACCCATCTATGCCCTGCTTTCTTGCCCTTATAGCTCGGAGTTCAGATTTGATCAACCTATCAGTTGCTTTGACAAGCTACAATAAAGGGGAAAAAAAGCCACACAGCTATAATTACACATTGCTCTTTCAAAAATGTGACCAGCTTTCAAAAGCTATCCAACACTGTGAGAAACTCACTGACGTACCAGTACTGCTGCCAGAAAACTAGCAGGAACAAAATTAGCCAACTGAGAATATTCATGAACTTCAAGGGAGAGAACCGGAGACCTGTCTTCGAAGACAGCAGCAGAAATAATACAATTCTGTAGTATGGTTTTCCTGTGATGAGCTAGCTGTTCCAAAAGCCAGTACGCTTTCATAGTCTGCCAAAGCTGACTGAAGGAAACATCCAGTCAAAGCCTGTAACTTAGGACCGAGTTTTCCAATTGCTTGGGCAGTTTCTGACTTGTACAGGTAGCAATGAAGAGCACTGGATTCATATTTCACAGGGCTCAGGTTAAATGCAAACATCGATGAGGGTCTCCTGAGAATACTTTGTGGGGTTTGCATGTACTTTTTATTCTCTTTGACAATACTGACAGCAATCTACAAGGAGTTCTTTCTTTGCTCCCTGTGGAAATTTTTGACTGGTTTATGTTTACAGAATCAAAATCAGAATCAGTGAGGAGAGATAGGGAAAGCATGAAGATTGAGGTAGAGCAAACAGCAAACAGGTAATTACCAACCTTTGTTGGTACCAAACAAAGCCTTACCCATTAGCTTTTGTTTACTCCCCCCATGTAGTATGTGCTCTGTCTCTCACTTTTTACAGTCCTTCAGATGAGTTAACTGAGAGGATCTATCTCGACAAAATAGGGAATCCATTTTAGTAGGTTGACTGAATTAGTTGGCTAGTCCTCCCATTGGAGCAATTTGCTAACAGCAGGAGTGTATCCAGCAAAATGTAGTTCTTCACACAGACCTCCCAAGTTGTCCCATCTCTCCATCAGAGAAACTTTTGTGAGGCCTGGGGAAGGGAGAGTCCTTCTGTAAAAATAAAAATAAAAATGCCATGTCTAGGTGGAACCCTGGAAAAATTCCATGGAAGACTATCTCATTACGAACTCTTTCCCGACACACTGTATGCTAATCTGAAATATTAAAGAGCAAGACAGAGTATTAGCGGGGAAAGAAGAGAGGCTTCAAGTAAGTGGGATCTGGATTCATTTGCTTTTGCTTTTTCAGATTATCTAGGAGATCTTGGGTGAGAGACACAGCTGCTGTGCCTCACTTTCTCCTCAGAAAATAAAAATTAATTAATGCTAGTGATGTGCCTCTCAGAACCATCTGGAGAGATTATTTACTAGGGTTTATAAAAATCTTGTAAGGAGGAGCAATGTATTTTTTAAATGAATGAAGTAAGTGTGGCCCCCACTCCAAATGGCTAGTGCAATACACAGAACAAGGATTAACCTGTAAGCATAATCCTTAACATTATTCCGTATGATGTGCAGTGTTCTGCTCAGAAATGCTATCTTGCTGTCTGCATCTTTTCGTCAGAATAGTCACACTATAAAATCTAACTTAAATCAGCTGACTGAGCAGGAATTGGATGTGTTTGGTTGGCGAATGTTTTGAAGGTTTCTAAACCTTGATAGTTCCCCCAGAGAATGGCATTCGCTTTAGGCAATCCTTAAGGCTAGCAAGAGGGGAGCTACGCAACGGCAGATTTGATGCTGTTAAAATGGTTATATTGGGTTGTGCATTTGACTTGGCTTTCAGGAGAATAAAATGGTTTATATGGGCGTGGGTGAGAGAATGACTTAAAAGTGCAAGTTATGCACCTGGACTATTAAGCTATTTGTCTCTGTGTTCCTTAATACCTGGTTTCTGTCTCCAAAAATGCACACAGGAGTATTTTCAGGCTAAGGATATATTATAGTCTCTCATCAGTTATACAAGTGGGACTGAAAAATACCAGGTTCTCACTATTTCTTTGCTCTAATGCCTGTTTCAATAGAGCTATGAGTTCTGGGAGCACTGTATGACTTCATGCTTTTTTTTCCAGAAGTAATGATAAAGAAGTAACATGAAAGACTAGCCCAAACAAAATCTTTGAACTAGAAGATGAACCAGATAAAAGATATACATTTCCCAATTCATTGCTATTTGTGCTTGTGAATTTTTGGCAAAGCGAGTGCTCCCTTGAGTTCCCAGATGCCCTATTCAATTTGAAATCTTAAAGGCACAACTCAAAGTATGGGTGATGTTTCATCAGCAAAGGAAATGGGAAAATAGCATCTATGAATCACCATTTCTGAGTGCAAGGGCCTTTTAAATTCATTTTGGTTTATATTTAAGAAAAAAATTTGCATACAAACTTGCCGGGATGTATGTTAGTCAAAATGTATTGTGCTCCCCTAGAATGAGCCAGGGAGGGAGAATATGAACTGCAACATTCCCTGGGCTTCTGCAATATTGCAGCTGCTCTCAATTAAAGTGAGAGGTGGTTTCTAGGGACTGTATCTATGGTATTTATCTTACAACCTTTTTTTTTATTATTTTGCAATGATTTTATGAATTGCAATTGCAGCTTAAATAAAGGGGTGTTACAGTAGTGACCATATTGTCTGCATATTCCTTCTGTTGAGAATCCCAATACATATCATGTTACTGTCAGAGATTTAAGGTACAGCTATCTATGAAGCAGCAGGACATGAACAAGACTTAAATAATTAAATCCACTTCCCCCTCCCAGAAGACACACTCTGTTGAGGAACAAAAGGATAGAAAATGTGTGTGCTTTCAAAAGCCTAGAGAAGGACACCTATCAAACTACTGTCACTAGGTTCTGCACAGTGGAATACAAACACAGACAAGCCATGAACTTAAAACTCTAAGTTTTAAGTACATAAAATGGGGTTTCATCCTGCTGCATGATTTTTTCCATCCCCCTTTCTCTGAAGCCAATGGGGAACTTCCGTCCCACTTAGTGACCAGCTCAAGCATTAACATTCAAGGGCTAAAAAAGGACATTCTGTTTAAGAAGGATAAAATCTACTAATCAATTCTAATTCAATCCCAAATAGTTCCTAGAAACAGGTCTATTCATATTTGTCACGTGAAATCAGGGCTCACAGCATATGGTGAGCTGTCAGATGACCTGTGTTATAGCATGTTTCTGCTTTTCCCTGATTCTGGATGGTTTGTTAACATTTACCAGCTCTGTGTGAAAGGGATGGTCACAGCCAAAATTCATTCCCTCTGCCCTTTCTCTCATCAGCACTGGCAAATTGTTACCCCTCCTGTCTGGTGTATGGTACAACCAGGTAACTCTGTTAGCTGCTGAGCACGGTGAAAATACCCACCTTCTGCTTATGATATGGGGTAAAAAGGAGGCCCCAAACCAAGCATTGAGAGTTTCATTATCCACCCACAGCATCATCCCACACTGCCAGATGTTGTCCTCTCAGGTATTATCCTGCAGCTCAAAGCATTCCTAGAGTCCATCCGGGTATAGCATGCTCAGCCCCATGCACAGAAACTGGACTATACGAACAGAAACTAGACAGTGGGAGTGCTTGAAGACTCCAGAGGGCATGGGCACTTCTCATGAAGTGACCTTTACAGGCAGACAGGAGGGTCCAGAATGATCATGGTTGGTGAGTCAGTGTGACAGCCAGCTCATCTTGTTCTTTGGACAGATCATAGACGTGTCCCAGGAATCCAATCAGGCTAATCCTCTGCCAGGAATATAGTGTTGATTACAGAATATAAAACATAAAAATCAAGTCTCCAAAGCTCTCATAGGCGCAGTAACGGAGGAAAAAAATACTTTCTGTTCTGATCTGCTTTTAAGGAATAGTCCTTAAGCAAAACCGCAGAAATGTCAACAAGCCCATCATTTAACCAATATGAGCTTTGCAAAACTGTACTAGTTTAATTCACACAGTTTTAAAGTAAAGGGTTAGTCCAGAAATGTTTCCCCAATAGAAGCATAAATTATCCAGAATATTTAGGCAGAAGACAGTGCAGTAGACATGCCTGCATAATCAGGCATTCCCATTTTTGAATGGTTGAAAACACTTTCTTTTTACATAGCAGCCACTACAGAGAAAAAGGTAGTGACCACAGGTTACCAGTCAGTGTGGAAGAGAGCACTCTTTCCAAACCCAGAAGTCCAAGGTGACTATCGCTAGCCAGCTTAATATGAAAAAGATCACTTCTCAAAGCTGCATGCTGCATTATTCTACGTTAATATTGAAATAATAACTTCTAATTACAGCACAGCATATTACAGTTGCTCCTCTGCTGTAACTAAAATATTTTGGAAGATGAAATAGTTGAGAATTTCTATATTCCAGAGAAAGGGCCAAGCAGCAGTAAAGGCAGGCAGCAGTCTGTGGTTTCAGATGGCCCTGCCCACTTTATTTGTAAGTACCTGACACTTTTGCAGCCAGCCCTTACTGACATTAACAAACTACAGTAGTAGACTACTGCACTAATGTTGCAGAAGAAAAGCATCAGCATCTCTAAAGCAGCTGAAGTAGAGAAAAAAAAGAAAAAAATTAGACAAATTCGTGTCAACAGATGTGTTTTACCACTAATGATCATGAAGCCATGATAGTTTTAATTACCCAGACTTCTCCTTATAATAATGGCCCCATAAAATGTTGACTAAATAAAAAATGACATCAATATACATAAAACAGAAAGCGGATGACTGAGATTTTTGAACCAGAAGCCATTGCTGGAAAAGGACAAATGCTTTTGAGAGTCGGTCACCTATTTGGCTAGATATATTGTTTAAAATGAAATCTGCAGTTCATGACAACCAGACAATTTCTTTCAAGGCTCTGAACGTGCTCCTACCAATTTGTAAAGAGTGGTCCTATACTGAGACTGGCCATTGATAGACAGCAAAACGGGAGACAATTCAGCAGCTTCTAGAGCACTTCTAATCAAAGAAGTTCTCTCATATGGCCCAGTCTTGCAAGAACCTAAGGGTAATCAATCCCTGGTCTCAACAGAATTTGAGGAGGAAAAGCACCATGAAGGTTCGGTCCTTAAGACAAAAGGTAAGTCAGAAGCAGTTCCTAAAAAACTTTCACAGGGGCCTATGAAGATCTTCAAAACATTTAGCAAAATGTGAAGCATTTGGGAAGATACAGAGGAGCACTGCAAATATTTCTTGTCACAGCAAAGAAGCCACCCATTCACATTTAAAGTATTCACTGATTTTGCTGCTGCTTTTCTCCATTGAGGTTTTAGCGGTCTCGAGTGGATGCCACAACTGGCAGACTTCTAAAACTAGTGGATTTACCAAAATTACAGCCCCAGAATCTTTCCCCTTTCTCCCTAGTTTGTAAAAATTACAGCAGGCAGACAGCAACATATTTCTATGCTTGTTAGATTTATTGACTCTTAATCTCTTTTTATATTCTCTTCATATACTCTGGTAATTGACATACCTGTAATGTATCCTACTTTGCCACAGTGACAAGAGACTGACTGGACCAGACAAACTTTTTAAAGGCAATAAACCAGATCATTTTAATTTAAGAAGCTCTCTTCCACTTGAGACTTTCATACAATAAAGAAAAAAAAATCATGCCTCTGAAATCTATATACTTAATGTGTTCCACAAAAGCCACCAACAATAATCTTCCTTATAAACAACCTAAAATAGTGGCTTCACTTTAACTAGTTAACTTATCCTAGTGGTAGGGTAGAACCTTAAACAACAAGAACATTTGCAAGATTTTTGTCATGGATTATACCAAAGTGACTACATATGTACAGATGTGCTGTGGCACTGAACAGCCTGCAGTTCACAGCCAAGGATTAGAAAGAAAAAAGTTACTTTGTATAGTCCTTTCTTCTTATAGAATGTATTATGTTAGTCTTCTCTTTGCAGATTGATGTTTACTTGAAAATTGCTAAGCTCTATTTACATGGATAATGAGTTATTATCTTTACAAATGCACTCTGTTATTAGACTAGTAGCTGCTACCTACCATCTGCATTTCTCTATGACTATGCTTTCAAAACCTGATCGAATGGAGAGCCCTAACCACCCTTTAAAACCGAGGGGAGAAAAAAAATCCTGAGCCCGTAATACCCTAGTTAATCTGTTCAGGATTCTATCTCATTTCTGGGGTCTCAGAAGGAAATGGCAGGTCCCACTAAGTGGACTCAGGTTGAGATCCCAGGTTATTCAATGCTCAGCAATAGGTCTTATAGTTGTTTACTATAGGAAAAACTGGCGTTGATCAGTTTGTGATTTTTTTTAAAAATAACCACGATAGAGTATTGTCAGGAATTACACTCTTTTCAGTGCCTACACATGTAATCATGGAAAGGGCTACAATCAACATTTTATCCCAATACCATTTCTTTACCCTTATTGTATCTTCCACCTTCCAACTCTGGCCTTCCAGTTTCTCGTGGCCATTTCCTCAAAGCCATCGGAAAACTGGGAGACACCTAAGTATGCTGACTCTTATTTTCTGCTCATTTCTTCTGAAAGCACGCTCTTCATTTGATTAGCAGTGAGCAAGAACAGGCAACCCTCTAAAGTTGCTGAAAGGAGAGTTGCTGTAATGAGAAGAGAAAATAAACCTACATGAGCATTCAGCTGTACACAGGCTGTGGAGCAACGTTAAACTGCACCATTTGTGGCTTTGTTTGAGTATCATTTCACAAGGGCCTGAGAAGGGGGCTGGAATTACTAGTGAAAAGGCATAGCATGAAAAATGGGAATAACAGGTGCATGTTTTAATAGCATTAGCCAGCAACACCTGTAACTGATAGACCAGAGTATGGGACTTCTAATAAATGGACACTGTCCGTCTCTATAATTACATGCTGGAAAATTTCATTTCTAAAATCTGTAATAAATTACTACAGAATGGAAGGCATGCTGGCACCTTTCCAGTCACCGAGTTCTTGCCCTCATTTCAGACTTTGCCCAAAGGACCTGCATTAGATAAGCAAAAGATTAGGGTGGATGCATCTGGACAGAATCTGAACGAGGATGGAATACAGACTGCTTGTGTATCTGAAGCAACATCACTATGGGAGGAATTGTGGTTCCCACAGACTAGTGAGTATCGAGGCTGATAAATGCATTGAGAAAATGGGAGACAGTGATTTTCTGAGGATGATGCAATGAAGACAAAGATAGTGCAGGGTTAGAAAATCAGTATTAAATGAGAAATATATGCGGACCAATCACAAGCGTAATTTCCCTCGAGACTAAGCGAGTGTGAGGATAAATGTCTGGAAGCAGTCTCTGCACTAGGGTTCAGAGGAATGAGGAACAAGGAGGCAAAGCAAAGCTGTATGAAAACGGAACAGAGCAGTGCTATAGGATACTTCCGAGCAATTCCATTAAAACAGGATTTACTCCCATTCCACAGAGGTTTAACTGCCTGTCAGACGTATATGATTTTACACCAGACTTCCAAGTAAGTACAAATTGATCTCAGCACATTTCAAGAACATTTGTTAGGCCATTTTAAAAGCTGGAAGACAGTTGTAGTTTGGGAGCTGTTTTGTAGCTGAAAACTAGCTGGTTTGTGTTTTATAAAACCAGTCCAAAATGGTGATCAGCCTCTTCAAAAACCATTTATGTAATAATAATTGAGAAGTTTAATGTTTTCAAATTGACTACTAAATACATGTAATACTTTTATATCTAAAAAATATTGTGAGTTAATTTGGTGCATATAAAGGCAAAGGACAAACCACACTGGCATGAGTCAAGAACTGCATGCAGACACTGCTCAAGCTTTCACATACAGCTATCACTGCATTCAAGTTCTTATCTGCAACTTCAATATGAGACATGGGCAAAGTCCTTGCAAATGGTGACACCTCTGTGTGCTTCTGATCACAACTCTTTCTCCTCTCATGAATATCCCCACTGCCATCATTCAGTCCAGTTGGACTGCTCAAAGTCATAAGAGTCAAAAGAATGAAGTTATTTCTTCCTCTAGGACACAATCCAAAAGTCTCATTATTTTTAGACTTACAAATCTTGCGATCGTGTCTGGAGTTGATAAAAAAATGTTGCAATGGAGTATTCTGATACTGTCAATAACAGCTTTCAAGGAAAATTCTACTCGGTAAAAGCTTTAATATCTCGTCCTTGCTCTGGTTGTAAACACACATCAAAATACCAGAGTTTCCTGCTGAATGAATGTTTCCTTCTCCAATCTATATGACTCATTCCCATTTTAGAATGCAAAGCATTTTATTCCATTTTGTGAATTTGGATTTGTAAGATAAAGACTATTCATTCAGCACTATTCCATCTCCCTCTGAGACATGCAATAAACCTGGGTGGTGTACTGCTTGTAAGTTCCACTCTTCTTTATAGTCCTTGTCTGCATACCTACAGCTGAACTAGACATCCAAAGAAGAATCCCACTCAGAGATACCATCAGCCTGAACTTAGTGATCTCTAGTTCAGATCACTTAATGTGTTCTCTTCTAAATAAATTTTTCTCAAGAAAGTTAGACTTCACCTTACACCATTTTTCTGAACAAGTGGTTAAAGTTATATCTAAATTCTTTCTGCATAGTGCTACAGGCAGCACACGAGACTTTGCTTTAATTGTACAAACTCAGTTTCTGCCCTTATAAAATCAGAATCTACTTGTCAAATATATTGTAGACTAAATTGTCTGTAGGGGGATGAGATTTCCAGTAAGACCGAGTCTTACTGCAGATTTAACATATTGTGCACAGATAGTTTGGCACAGATGTCATAAAACATTATTAATTTTCTTAAGATTTCCCCAAAGCATGACAAAATTACTTCAGTATTTGTAAGTGCCATCACATGACCATTTAAGCTATCTGCAAAAAAAAGGAAGCTATTCAAGTCTTTCTGAGTGCTCTTATTGGTCAGTGGCAGCAGGAAGTTCAGAAAGCCTGCCTTGACACTGTAACATGCTACCTGTGTGTTTCCAGTGCTTCCCAAACTGCCCTGTGAAACAACACAATTTCAGTAGGTCTGATTTTGCTGAACTTTCAGCGTGTGCATGTTCTAGGTAGCTTGCCAGGTCCATAAAATCTCACTGAATTAAAACTGAGCGCAGACCGACCTGCAAGAAGCCAGTACGCTGGCTGGCTGGTGTTGTCTGTAGCTTGATAGGTAGAAAATCAATCCACAAGGCAAGGAAGCATCTTTCTGATTTCTCAAAGTTGACAATGTGAAGTGAAATGCAATGCAACATAGCCTGAGATCACAAGACCACTCCTGTAAATTGAAACCAAGGTAAAAATTGTCCTGTGGATGGGATCTACCTCTAATTTCTTCAAAGGACATCTGGTCTGTCTGTCAAAAGGACACCCTTTAGGAGTCTGGCCATAAAATTGTCATTCTGCACTTATTAACGAGCAACAGTGCTGGAAGCTTGAGAACTCAAACTCAAAGAGCAAGATCTCCTGTATTTGACAGGAAGAAAAAAGAAATCTTTTATTGCTCAATTGATTTGAGTCATTTGTTCTGAGCAAACAAGTACAGGAGAGGATCCCTTCAGTCAGACAAGTCTTTCTCTCCTTGCTCAGAAGGAGATGTCTGCCGTGGTAATTTCACTGCACAGATATTCCTTCACACGTGCTATTACTCTGTCTGTTCCTAGGACTTCCAGCAAACACTCTTTAATTAAAGCACTAGTGCACATAAAGGCAGAAAGGGAGAACGACAGTCTTTCCTACTAACAGTTCTTACACCCAAGAGGAATTTCCTACCCTGTAAATCTTCACAATGCTTAGACAAGGGAAGAAAACAAAGGGAATTCAAAATTCACATCTCCACTCACAAATCCATCTCTTAAAAAAAACAGTCCCATGAAAACATGGAGGAAAATTTCACTAACTTTATTCCTCAGCTTTCTGAGTCATCTTTCCATATGAGGAGGCTGTATGACTTCCTGATTCACCAGGGAGTGAAACATTCACAGGATATGCACCAGAGCCCCAGCTTTGGTACCCAGTGCTCAAAATACAGGTGGAAGATACATGTAATAGCCCAAGTAACAGATAGAATCCTGCTGGCTACCGCTGAGGCAGCTCAGAATATGCATTAGTCCTTCTAAAGCAAATTCAAACCTTTTGGCACAAATTCTAGTTGCTTTGGACAAGAGCATATACTGAAGCTTTCTGTTCAGATTGCCAAATTTAGACCAAACCACAATCCTTTTGAAAACTTACAGTCATAAAAGTTGAAGATGAGAGTATGAAGAACAATGCTTTCAAGAGGAAGGTAAGATAATGTTGGTTGGTAATTAAAATTCAGAGGTTACTTCAGGCCTTCAGTCACTTCAAAAACGGAACTCTCCCACACATTTTGAAGATATCCTGTTCAGGTCTAACACTGTCTTCTTTTTTTCAACTGACATTCCACTGTGTCCCAGCATTGACTTCTGACTATATTTGTTGTGATCAACATTACAGTTGTTGATAACGTGAGGGCACTCAGTGGTTCCAAAGAAGGATTTGGATCCCCCCAGATACAAAGCCATGTCTCCCTCTTTTTGCTTATACACAGCAATGCAGAACCGTATTTGAGACCTGCCTGGCCCAAGAAGTTGTGTCCACTGGCTCTTAGTTGTGTCTAACTGGTCACTTAGCTGCTACAAATCCTTTCTAGGAAGCTGTGGGATAGTCTGCCCTCATGAAATTGCATTCTAACCCATAAAAATCTGTCTTAAACAATAAGTCATAATGAAGTATGAAGTACCAGGGTTTATTCTCAAATTATTCATCTTTAAGCCATTAACGGTAACAGGGGATGGTTTTGTTGTTGTGTTTATCTCACTTGGAATATTTTGCAGTATTCTTCACGGCAAGATTTTGGAGAACTCTCAAGTGTCTCAGTCAATATCTCCTTGGATAAAAAAAAATTTTCTTGGGCTGATTTTTAGTTTGCCATCTTTCGCTGCAAACACCCCTTGCAAAAGAGGGATCCCAGACTAATATGAGATTATATTTACAATTTTTTGGGGTTTTTTTATTATAACTTCTCTTATTTGTCTTCTGATGGATATGTTCCAATCATTCCAGTCTCACTTCAGTCTTCCCATTGTCACATCTCCATAACAGACATTTCCTTTTGGAAATTGCATTACTAGGACAACATACAATATTCTCATCAAAGAAGAAAAAGGTGCTGATTTTTCTAACGGTATAAAACATTTTTGGCATTGTTCTCCAGAGCATTCTCTACTCAACCTAAAAAGCCCCCTCCTTGAAGACTTTACAGACTAATTCAAAACAAGTCCTTTCCCTGTCAAACACACATGGAAGGTAGGAAGGAAAAATGTGATGTTCAAGCGAACTCATTAAGATGACAAATTCTAATGCTATGTTATTTCTGTAATTTTCTTTAACAGAATTGCTTTATTTATTCTGGAAATTCTTAGGGAATGATTCTCTATCACCTTTGTACCATAACAGGGCAGCTGGGCATTCCCTGATGTAGGAAATCCCTGCACAAAATAAGGCAGTGTAGGACGCCTTCATAGGTGGCCAAGGCGGAAAGGAGCAAGTGGCATAGGATAGGCCCTTGGGAACTGTTCTAACTAGAGTAATTTAGAGCATTCCTGCTCTCAGTTATGCCAGGGGCCACTTTGGCATCAATTCAACCTAGAATCCATGGAGATGAAAAATGGCTTAGAGCCACTTTCCCCCTCCCTATACGCTGGGCCTGCACCATGTGTGGTTTGGCTGGCTCTGAGGATCTGGCCCCTACGTTTTTAAACAGAGCATTTTAAGTTGAAGTTGAAAAGTGAAAGAAAACGGAATATGAAGAGTAAAAGGAGTAGAAAAGTGCTAAAGGGAGAGATTAAAAAAAAAAAAAGGAGGGAAACAGAATGGGTGGTATTGCTAAGTGTGAAGCAAAGCCCATGTTTAGCAAACTGAAGGAGAACTGGGGAAGTCTGGATTCACTTCCCAGCTACACCAGAGACTTTTAAATGACAACACCAGTCTATTAAGGTCACTTTCAAGGGGACCACTGAGCTTCTTCGACCAGCTATACTAAATATGTTTAGCTTATTCCCTGAGAACTAAACAGCTTTGCCTGCAACCACTGTCACAGAACCTGACGTAAGAAGTGCCTTATAGCCCTAATTACCCACAATAGGGACATGTCTGAAAAGAAAGACACTCCTGTCTTGAGAAGGTCCACAAGACACATGCATGGAATAGCTTTGGTGCGAGGCTGCATGCGTGGAACTCAGGAATGATGCTCTGTACTGTAGCTTCTCCTCTATCATGTGATGTAAGAGATGATGCTGTATCACACCATGGTAATGGAGAGCGCAGATCCCATGGTAAATCTGCATTCAGTGTAGGCAGGAGAGGGAGGTAGGAAGGGATTTTAGACCTGGCGGACCCTGCCATTTCCTTTCAAAATGTGCACGTTCATCAAGCTTTACTCAGTGTCTCTTCACCTTGGCTTCTCATCTGCAAAATGGAAATACCAATTCCTCTGTAACAGCAGCGTGGTAAGGATGCATTGGGACAGAGTATATCCAAACTCAACAGCAATACATAAAAGGGGAGAAAAACCCCTACACTGATGGAACTTCAGCCTTAGATTTAAGTGTATCTTGACAATTAGACAAAGGACAGGTATTACTAGAATTATGATTCAGCATGTGTCCAAACATGCTGATAAAACTTTAAAATTATGAGCTGAAAAAGGTGGATGAGCTTATTGCTCATTGGAGTCTTGCAATATCCATTATACTCAAGTTGTGCCACACTATGCAAAGTGCCAGAGCAGGAATGCTGGGCATATGGACAGAGGTACAAGGGGTGCAAATACTAATTCTGAGCACCTTCAGCATACCTTGTCCTTCAGCCTTTGTCATAGGAGTCTCCCAGGAATAAACCCTACTCTTCCAGAAAGATTAACTGGTAAGCAAGAGTCTAAAAAAGAAGGAATGGAAGGAGGGAGAAAGAAAGCTAGAAGCAGAGCATAACTCCCATTTACAGCCCTTCAAACCTTACTGACCATGTCTAGCAGGTTTAGTAGTATCACAGTACTGGTAGGTGTAGTGACCTGTTTCTGCAGCATATTTGTAGAAGGTCTACATGATACACCCACCACTACTGCTTTCACGGTGGGACATGATGTTCAACAGCCCTGAACATGTTCCTCACCACAAGCTGAAGTCCTTGTTAGAAGTGCCCAGGGAGATAATCCCAAAATTTCCTGACTCAGAAATCCTCAAACTGCAAGTTTGAGGGGGTTGTCAAACCCCAACCTCTCGTACCTTTCCCCAAACACTTCCCAGACCAGTGGAACACTACTCCAAACTTCCTCGGTGCCCAAAACCCCTTCGAGCATTAGCAGTATTCTCCTTTTCATCCGAACCTGGGGCATCCTTTCTCCTAAGTACGAATCTCCAAACTCCTTTCTGAGGTTTGGAATAGCATCAAGCTGTTCCACTTAGTGCCTCCACGTTGCTGCTATTGCTTTGCTTGCCTCTCTGTTACCACTCTCATTAGATACTACACAGGGCCAAGCCCACCCCTTGCCTAGTCCTCCCTGTAGCAAAACAAAGCAGAAAGAAGAAAAAGAGAGGGAGAGAGAAAACAAAACAAAAAGCCCCAGTTCCCACTCTGGCAGAGATTTTAAAACACAGAGTGCAATTATGAAAAGGTTATCCAGATGGGACCCAGAGGGCGGGTGAGGGGAAGGAGAGCTGTCATCCAAAGGGAAAAAAAATCAGATGTATGGTAGCCCTATTCCTATAATATGATTCCTATTCCATGTGCAAATGTACAATGCAACGATAGTTCTCTTAGCCAGCATGGGCTGGGTTAATTGGATGTAAGGAATTTTTTTTTTTAAATAACCCATTCATTTGATAAAAATCCAGCCTCAGTGATCACACCAAGCAAAACTATTTCACTAAAAAAGCTTGTTTCTAATTGAATGAGATTCCTTGCCACTTTTAACTCTCTACCCTGCAACACTGAAAAGCCAAGCTTGTCAGGAATATGGTACAATGTAAAATATTAGGCAAGTGCTTTCACAGTTTTCAAATTTTCTTTGTATTTAAACAGAGCTGGATATTTTTTTTCTGAAATAGCTCCTGAAAAATTCATTCTCGGAAAGGAATCCGACAGAAAATTATGATATAAAGGGTGAATAACTGAAAGGCTGCAACCAACTGAGTGGAAATGGCCTTTAAAATGTCCCAGCACAAGCGCAAGGTGTTACCATAAGCTTTACCTGTACTATGTGGCCACACATAATATGTAGCTGTTTTACTACTGCAATACTTGAAGCTGACTGTGAGTGGAAAGATATTTGAAGGGTTATTATGACTGTGGAGGATGCTAAAATAGTATTACTTATTAAAACCCCCCCAAACTATCACTTACTCAAAAACTCAAGAGAATGACTAAACCCCTGTCCTTACCATAAATGAGCTGAAACCTAACATACCGAAGGTGCCAAACTGAGTTGCAGTTTAAACTTCTCTGTCTGAGGCTAATCATGTTTCTGTCACAAGTTACAGCAGTCCCAGGATTACCTGAAATTCCTGTTCCTGGCACAACCCAGCATTTGAAATAGCTTGCTTCAGCTACTGCTATGTGCTACCAGGATTTTTTTTTTTTTTTTATGGCAAGGGAATCCCAAAATAGGCTCAGAGAGAGTCCTGGTTAGCAGCTTCTTTATGTATTTTTCTACTGCTACATGGGCACAAATTGCAGCTAGAGGAAGAACCTAAACTCTATTAAAAAGTTACCCATCAAATTCTGTCATTTCCAATTTTGCACAGTTAACTATGAGAGAAAAATAATACAATACAAAGTGTATTTAAATGCTTAATCGGGGCACATCAGAAAGCAGTATAAAGGAACAAAATCATTGATCTCAAAAGGTTACATTCAACTTTCTCACAGTACTAAAAAGTTAAAGGTGTTGTGATAGGCAGGTGTGTGGGGGTGGATCTCGATTTGATTGTGTGCATTTTTCTGACATCTTATTCCAAATATATTTTTTTAGGAAATTTCATAAACTACTCTAGGCAAGTTACACACTTTTTCTACTCTAGTCTATCAAAATGGTGTTCTAATGTAACGCCCTTCAGCGCAAGGGCGTATTCCCGTGACTTCGGATATCCCTTCCTAGATGTCCTTTACACGTGCTGGCAGATGTGACCGGAGTCGCGGCCGCAGCTGGCTCTGAATGGCAGATGTCCGCAGCGCGGTTATGTTTTATCTTGGCACCAGCCGTGCTCCCCCCTCCCTCCACTGCTGAAACCGCGTGCGGCAGTAGATTGCGTCGTACTACAACCCTCAGCTGGTGCAAAGCAGCTATTTTTGTTCTTCTATAGTAACTTACGCAGCAAACTGTACAGTCCTAAAATTGACCTAGAGAGGGACAAAAAAAAAAAGGCGAGAGACTATTCTATATCTAACTAGAACACAGCTATTCAGATATTTGGACAGGACAGGATAGGCAGGAAAAGTGCAGTCAGGATCCTGGATATTTGACTGTACTGATATTTGGGTGTACTTAGTCTCCCAACTCTTTTTCCTCCTTCGCTCCTTCTCACTCCTTCCACAAAGTCTGCATTTTATTTATTGATTGGACGTACTTTACAGATCGGAAGGCTCTTCTCCTCACCCCCACCCCATCCAACCCCCCGGCTCCTGCAGGAGGAGGAGTAAGAGGGGGAGGAGGCAAAGTGGGTGCATTACGAGCTGATTGTGCTCTTGTCCCGACCTCCAACAGCCTGATCTGCCTTTGAAGTTTTCCACCCCTCGACTTGAAGTGAGATCGATTACAGAAGAACAACAGAGACAAAGAATCTGCTGCTTTACGTGCAGCCACTTTCCCACGATCGGGGCAGCCAGCTCGACAGCAGCAAGAGATCACCGCTGTCCCTTATGCTCCTCCTTGCCACCATTCAGAAAACATGCAGCCCCCGCCCCGCTTCGCTTAGGGAAGCTGGGGGGGATTACAAAATTGAATCGCGTTGTTTAAGAACGAAGCAACTAAAGGGCGAGTAGCACAGTCTCGGTCTTTGAAAGGAAACAGAAAAAAAAAATCGGTTCTGAGTATTGGGAGTTGTGGGGGGGGAGGCGCATTTAAAGCGTAGATAAATTAAAAAACACGGATTAGTGGCAAAGTTTTGCGAGAGGCAAAGCAAGCGCCTCCTCCCCGGGTTGCTGCGGCGTTGGGGGCTCGGCGCAGGCAGGCAGGCACCGAGTACCGAGCCCGGCGGGGTCACAGCGCCCGGCAGCGTGCCCGCGGCGCCGGGGAGAGGGCTGCGGCCAGAGCCGCCCTCGACAGCGGGGCAAACCTTTACCTTTGTGTCTGGTAAACGCGTGTGCGTGTGTGAGAGAGAGAGAGAGATACTACCCCTGGGACAGTCTATAAACCGGGAGGGGAAGGAGGGCGGGGGGCGCCAGGAGAATTTTAAAGGGCAAAGCAAAGATGTTAAATGCCTTACCGAGGCGAGCGGAGCCGGCTCTGTCCGGCCCAGGGCCGGAGGTTCTAGACCTTGCCTTGCCACAGCCCGCGGAGATGCCCCTCCCCGGGCGCCTTGAGGGAGCCCCCAGCCCCGAAGCTCCTCCAGCTGGCCCCCGGGCCCTTGTGGCGGTTTTCCCCTCTGCCCGCCACCCGCCGGGGCAGGAGCCTCCCGGCCAGCGAGACCCGCCGCCTCGCCCACCCTCGGGGGAGCGCTCACTGCCCCCCTACCCCTGCCTCAGAACCTGCCAGCCTGGCCCGGCCCGCGGCGGGGGACGGGGACCGGGGGGCACGGATTTCTCTTCCCTCCCTGGCCCGCCAGGAGTGGGGAGAACTGTTGCTTAAACTCGGTTTGAACCCATGGCACGCCGGCTGGCTTTTTCCAAGAAGAAGAAAAACGCGGTTAATGTGTCATCGGGCATCCAGTCCATTCATTAAAAAAAAAAA
>VZTA01004839.1:204277-223659 GCA_013398855.1 Mohoua ochrocephala
GGCTGTCCGGGGAAGCGGTGGGGGCTGCCCGGGGAAGCGGTGGGGGCTGCCCGAACCGTGCGGGCGGGAGCGACCCGGTCCCCTGCCGGACCACCCGGCGCTGAGCGCGTCTGGCCGAAGGACGGGCGGGCACCAGAAGCGCGGCAGCGCCTGAGGTGTTCCATGAGCGGAAGCGGGATGGGGGTGTCGGGGAAGTAAATAAATCCCTAAGAAGCCGTCGTGGTGCGAGAGGCTGGTGGGCAGCGGATTCTGGGAACGTTCCTGTCCTGCAAACGTTTCGGTTGCTGCTTCCAGTTGTTTTCCTGGGCAACCTCGACCTGCACCGCCGGGCACCGGGCCGTCAGGAAGCGGAGTCCCGCCGCTGTCCCCTGCGCTGCCACCCAAGCCCTTGGAGCGCTCGGTGTTGGCTTGAGGAAAAAGCTGCCATTTAAAAAGAAACCATTTCTGTTCCTTTTGGTTGCAAAAGCCCTGTCTTTGCGTGGAGGAGAATTACCTGTTCCCTTTTGGGTTTGTTTTTTCGTTGACTGTTTCAACATATGGAATATTAAGCAGGTTTAATTCGATAATGTCTCTAAGTGTAACAAAACCAGTATTCTCATGCTGTTAATTACATTAGCAAGGTAAATAACAGTCCCACTTTAAATGCGTGCATTTATATAAGCATAATTATACCTCCCTGGTATGTGTGTACACTGGTACATCAGTGTGTGTCACAACAGGTAACCAAGTCTCGCACAAAATCTCTTACGTTGGTTTCTGTGAAGATGCATTTTTCCAGTAAAATAAAATAAACAATGTATATTATAAAAATGTATGATTATATATCACATGCAATGTATATTAAATACATACATTACTGAAGATAGAAATACCACAAGTTAATTGAGTTGTAAAATACAAGCATGCAGTTTGGAAAACACCTAAGTCAAGGGTACCAGCTTAATCAAAATTGATCTTCCATCTTGGTGGTGGTCTTTTAACTAAACATTAACATCCTTTTTTTCTCCTCCAGTTTCTTTCAACACATAAGATTTTTTTTTTTTTGTTAAATTCTTCAATAGTTTTGCTATCCTTCTCAAGCCTAGGGCTTCCTGTATTGCTAACTACATGCTATTCAAACCTCACATTGAATATAGAATATGCTCATGAGATTTTTCTGTTACTATTTTATCATTATATCTTATTGTTAGGCACATATTAATGAAATTGTACAACATCCTTGTGGCTGTGCAGCAGCGGGAGGCCATTGAATAAGATTTTTGATCAATACTGAGCCATCCCAAGACCCAGAGTGCAACTACTTCACCTCAGTGCTCAAATTTGAGATCCTTTGCCCTCAATGGAGTTCCTCATTCTCTCCAAAAGAAGACTCAGAATTTGCCCTCTGTGCCTTTGGCTGCAGAGATTTGAGGTCTATGTCACAGTAGCTTGGGGACTGGTATTAAATCCCACCAGCTCAGGTGTTGCTAGTAGTAATAGCACAGCAGGACCTTGCTCAGCACAGATCAACCACCCAAGGTAGAGCTTAGCAAGGCCGATGCAAGTTTCAGAGCCCATGCTAAGCAGCTTGCTGCTGTGTGCCTCCTGACAGGAGACACACTACCTCACTTAAGGTAAAACATGTTTTGTCTTCATTCTCAAGTCCTTTCGCATATTATTCCTCTTCTCTGAGGCCAGTGCAGTTGTTTCAGTTGAGCAAATTGCTTCCTCTTCACCTATTTTGCAGCTAGGTTTTTCAAAATCACGCGAAGATAACAAACCCATATTTTCTCATTTTAATGGTAATGGGGTCATTTTAAACCTGTGAAGAATGCTTGGACCAAAAAATATAAACACACCTATTACCTGGTTTGCATCATTAGATCGGTATCCTTGATCTGTCATTAGTTTCCACACAGATATAAATATACACATGGAAATAAATTCAGTAGTCAGAAAAAAAAAAGCTGATAAAACCTACTTAAAAAAAAAGAAGTTATATTAAAGACATTCAATGTGCAGAACATTACCAAAAGTCTTGAACATGCTGTCACCACAACACCATTAGTCTACATCCTTAATGTATGTCCCTTAACATACATCTGTACTCAATGTACCTTGTAATTACCTCATTATGGTTAACTACTGCTGACCCCTGTGTGGAATATGTTAACATACAGAGCAACTGTGAAACAGCTAGGGAAAAGCAAGGGGAGACTTTTCAGAACAAACTTACAATTCCACTGACATGGTCTGGCCACAGAGTTAGCATCATGGGCTTTGCTTCCATATTTAATTCATTTCCATTCCACAAATATTTCTTTAATCAGCAAAACAAAGGAACAGCTGTTACATGACAGATGAAGCAAGTCAGAAAAACTAACCGTATGTAATACAAGGACCAGGTAGTGATCAGACCTGGTATCTACAACTCAAAATGAAGTCCCTGAAATAATGTCAGAATTGTGTTTACTTACTTAAACAAAATTCTTTATAGTACTGCTCTAAGCAGTAATTGCCAAACTGGCCTTTACCACTGAGAAACCACTTGTTGCTTTTCTCCCACCCCCAGTTGCCTCAAATCCCAGGGCAGTACTGTTGTACACAGTCCCACAACCTTGGGGAAAGAACCATGCATTTCTACCTCAGTTTCTATATCCTACAGCCACAGTTTCAACTCCTGACTTTACCCACGGCAGTGACAGAGCAAGCTGAAAATTTAGACACTGTTACGATGGATTCAAATTATTCCAACCACATCTCCAGGAACGCTTCCATCCCCTACACCAAAACAAAATTGTAGACTCCCTTCTTGTACAAATATGGGTTAATTTTCATGAGCAAAACTCCTCCATCACTGCAGCCTCCAAAATTAATTATCCACCTCTCCTTCCTCAAACATAATTTATCCTAGCTGCATTCATTAACCGAGCAGCTATCTTAGCTGCTGTTGTTTCTTCAACTCTTCTTGACTTATGCTTCCTATTGTTTCACCCCCCTCTTGTGAAGCAGTGAGTGGTGAGCAGGAGCATAGGACAGCTGGAAAACAAAGCTCTGTGTACCTGGTCCATTAAAGAGATGAAGCTGGAGCACCTCTGGGTGGCAGGTGGGAGAAAGGGAATGATCAGCCATGGAACTGGTTCTAAAAACTCATATTTTCCTTAAAAACCCTTAAAAGGGTCTGATATCCTCCAACCTGTTTGGAAAACCATTAGAACTGTTGACTCTGCTAATGGTTCTCAATTGCATGTCTTTCACTCTCTTGCCTCTTGTAATGTCATTGTTTCCCCTTGTCAGGAAGATTTCCAAGCCATTCAACACCTGAGTTTCTAATGCTAAAAGAAAAATATAATTTCGGGGTTCCTTTAAGCAGCATAAAGAAGCACCAAAGACCCCACACCACTCAGAAAAGCTGCAGCATTAGCAGCTGGGGAGTCAAGGCAGTTGTAGCTCTAATGAGCTCAAATGTCCTGTCCCGCTGCACCACTGCCACTGCTCAGGGAAGGAGAGAAACCAAGAAACCAGCAGGGCAAGGGAGGTGATTCTCCCCCTCTGCCCCCTTCTTGAGAGACCCACCCTGGAGTACTGTGTCCAGCTCTGGGGCCTCCAGCATAATGAGGACAGAGACCTTTTGGAGCAAGGAGGGCCATGAAGATGCTCAGAGGCTGGAGTACCTCTCCTATGAAGACACACTGAGACAGTTGGTGTTGTTTAGCCTGGAGAAGACTCCAAGGAAACCTTACAGCAGCCTTCTGGTACCTAAAGGGGACTGCAAGAGAGCTGGAGAGGGACTTTTCACATGGCCCTGTAGTGACAGGACAAGGAGTAATGGCTTTAAACTGAAAGTGGGTAGGTTTAGATTAGATATTAGGAAGAAATTATTTACTGTGAGGGTGGTGAGGCACAGGAACAGGTTACTCAGAGAAGCTGTGTATGCCCCATCCTTGGAAGTGTTCAAGGCCAGGTTGGGTGGTGCTTTGAGCAACCTGGTGTAGTGAAATATGTCTCTGTCCATGGCAGGTGGCTTGGAATTATATGATCTCTAAGGTCCCTTCCAACCCAAACCATTGTATCATTCTAAACAGCACAACCCCTTCTCCTACAGAGACAGATCTTCCTTCTGCAAAAACCAGTTCTCAGTCTGGCTTCCTCTCTCTTCACTTTCACAAAATGCTACCAGCCCAGTTTTGATCCTAATAATGCCCTAGAAAATTGGAGAAAAAAGGTCTTTACAAGTATAACACACAGTTGGCTGTTTGAAAAGATGTAGGAACTAAACTCATCTCAAATTTAGGAGCTGGGAGTCAGGGCAGCCACTTTTCTGATCCCTATGCTCCCTCCCCAGCATTTTCTGGGAGCAGGGGACTGGACACAGCTGCCATGTGAAGGGAATCACTGCAGATTCAGCTGGAGAAAGAGGAAGATGTGGACTGGGCTGGACTGGCATCGATCACCAGGAACGTACACATTAAGGAAAAGCTGTGAGTTCTCAACAGTGTCAGATAGCCCACGATTTCTGTGTTGCGTTTCGTTTTTACAAGGGCTTTTCCAGAGGAGGTCACCGTTACTTTGCTCACTATAAATGAGCAGGGTAGGGCTGTCATTATCATGCGTGCATCCTGCAAAAGGGCAGGAGGTGTTAAAACAGAAAGGTGGGCCCAAAGAAAAGGCTCTAAATGGCCATATTTAAAAATTTTCCGTCTCACAAGTTTCTTGGAATCTGACTCTTGATAGTTTTCTTTTTTTGCTGGGAAGACAGGGGGTTAGCAGCTCTGCACACAGTGTTTGACATAAATCAGTTTCTCCACATTCAAACTCAAATTCAGTATCTCCAGCAGCAGGTCGCAAACTAAAAGTCATGACCAGAAGTGGGGTCACAGAAGTTTAAAGTGAGGTTACAAGCTTGACAGAAATGAAATTATTTAAGCAGCATCTGGGGCTGCAAGCCCATCAGAAGTGAAACTGTGAGGTTTAGTATTTTCCATTACTTGTGCATTTTTTCTGAAGCTCCAGCTCCTGGAGCCCAGTGATCTTCTACTTACATGTAGAGATAAGGGAGCAAAGAAAAAAAACATGAAAAAGTGAGATAAATGTGTCCTAATGGCTTTGAAGAAATCACCTGGGGTGCAAGGGTTGTGTTGGGTTTGATTTTTCTTAATTTTTAATGAATTGATTTTTCTTAAGTCGTTGAGTACTGACGGTGCTAAGTGGAAAAGCTCCTCCCAGGATAGATACCACCTTAACAGTTTGCAACCTGTGCAACTTTGTCACCTCTCACACATTACTCTGTCCACCTTCAAGACTAAAGCTCAAATGTTCTAGGGTGGCAATACATCTAGTTTTGTTATGGCAAATCACTCACTGCAAAGACAAAAGCCTAGAGTATAGCTGTCTCAAAAGGCAATATAGTACATATTTATTGCAGTACCTTTCTAAATCACAATAAAAATGAAATTAATTTGTCTTTATATTTTGCTGCTGCAATGGCAAAGAAACTCATGGCTGTACCTGAAGAAAGAGGTGATGTTTGAAAGAAGTCAGAGAATTACCGATGCTGAGATTTGTGTCATTTTATGCCATTAGTTTCTTCACAAAGCTGAGTCTCTTTGGCCTTTAATTTCCTCATGTGTCAAACGGAATAATTTATACTTTACCTGACAGCAGCTGTGAAATAATTAACAATTGTAAATGGTTCCAAAATTCCATTGGGAGGTGGAATATCAAAAGAATGCAATATATTTATGGTCTCTGAAGGTATAGATCACAGAATCAAGATTGGAAGAGACCTTCAGGATCATGCAGTCCAACCATCAACCAAGCACTACCATAATCACCCCTAAACCATAACCCTCCACACGTGAGTGCCACATCTTGATGCCTCCTGAACACTTCTAGAGACAGTGACTCCACCACCTCCCTGGACAACTTATTCCAATGCCTGGCCACTCTTCCAGTGAAATTTTGTTTTCTAATATCTAACCTGAACCTCCCCAGTCACAACTTAGGGCCATCTCCTCTCATTCTTTCACTGGAGACATGGCAGAAGAGATCAATCCCCACCTTGCTACAACCTCTTTTCAGGTAGTTATAGAGAGCTCCCCCGAGCCTCCTTTTCTCCAGGCTTCCCCCAGCTCCCTCAGCCGCTCCTCATATGACTCACTCTCTAGACCCTTCACCAGCTCTGTTGCCTTTCTCTGGACATGCTCCTGCACGTCAGTGTTCTTCTTGTAGTGAGGTGCCCGAGACTGAACACAGCACTCAAGGTGCAGCCTCACCAGTGCTGAGTACAGGGGGACAATCACTGCCCTAGTCCTGCTGGCCGCACTATTCCTGGTACAGGCCAATATGCCATGTGTCACCTGGGCACACTGCTGGCTCATATCCAGCCAGCTGTTAACCAGCACCCCCAAGTTCCTTTCTGCTGAACACCTCTCAAGCCACTCTTCCCTAAGTCTGTAGCATGGAATTGTTGTGACCCAAATGCAGGACCCGATGCAGAAAAAAATTGTGTTATTTTACTAGCAGCCACTTTTTGTTAGCATTTTTGCTAATAAAACACCATCTTTGCATCAAATTACTTGGTTTGAGTAGCAGGCTTTTTCAACTCTTCCCATTTTTTAAGGTATGCTCTGTGTCTGGTTTTACCCCAAAGTAAATGTGTATGGGTGAATGATGAAATCCTTGAAACTTTTTAATGGAAATGATGAGACAGTATGAGCTATCATAGCATCTCCATATATGTAATGTTTTGTGATGTGTGTGTATGTATTTCCTTAGTGTTCAGAATGACTAGCTATTTTGCCCAAAATAGCCTTTGTACTTTACTCATGTGGTTTTTTTCTCGACAGTCACACTGAGTCTTTGCAGTCAAAATTTCCTAGCCAGTCATGCAATCAAGTACAGATCAGCTGTGTTCACACTGCCAAAGACAGCTTGTGCCACAAAGGCTCTTCAGCTCAGCTACTTCTCACAACTTCCTAAGAACAGCTTCATAAAGGAGGCTTTACGTAGATGTTTTGGCTATTACCAAGACCACACTTTCCAGTAATACGACCTGCCTTTCCCTGAAAAGCCAGCCAGGGAGGGGTTACCCGATTGCCTTTGGAGGTGAAGGGGGAGAACTCCAGAAGCTCAGATTTCTTAACACCCACCATTACTTTCCCAGAGGGGTGCACAAACCTCTCTCTCTCCATCCAAAACAAGCAACCTACCAAACACCAAAGCAACAATTTCTGCTTCTCCGTGATGTTCTGGACAATAGTGATGCTTTGCCCTTGGGTTTTTTCAGCTCCTGGGGCTTGCTTCCCTCATCTGCAAGTCTGGGAAGGTTGAGAGTGAGGCTTTAGCAGAGACACAGGTCATGACTCCAGCCTCTGGAAAGCTACTGATTTTCTTTGGGGAGCCAGGGAGAAAACTGGAGTGAGACCTGCGAGCACCTGGTGAGTAGATAGGATCTGGGCAGGCGGCACTGTGCCCACCTGCATCGCAGAGGTGCCTCTGGGCAGAGCAAAGGGGGGCCAGAGCCACTGACAAAAATAACTTCTGTTTCTCTGTGCCTTACGTTTGGTGGTAGTAGATGTAGGAATTAGTGAAACAGACAGCGAAAGGCCAATGCTGCCTGGCTTCAGCGGAGTGTGTTTGCACCCCAATCAATACAGCCCCCCTAAACAAGAAAAGAGTGGTTTGGTAATAATTAGACTTTCCACAAATATGATTTGTTTGTCTTGAAACAAACCACATTCCATTTAAAATACAAAATGGCTTAGATTTTTTTGTGAAGAAACTTATAATGATAACCCCCCAAATGGGTATTATTCCTGTTTGTAAGAAAGCGGTTCTAGAAATCACCTTTCAAACAAAGGAAACACTGACTTGTTATACAGAATTAACTGGAAAAAGTTACTGATTGTCCAGGCAGCCATTCAGGGGTGTGGGTGAGGGGGATGTTTAAATATAGAAATAGTCATAACTACCATGACTTCTAAAATTAAAAAGAAAAAAGAGCAAAACAAACAAAAATTTACAGTGTCAGTGAAGTTATTCACTGGAAAGTGAGGATAATCCATGCTCATAAAAACCAGAAAATAACTTCATGCGGTTGACAGTTTTATTATAGGAACATAGGAAAATGGTGACAGAAAATGATATTTTGATGCTGATTGTTTTATTTGTGCCTCTTTCTCCATGTTTTCTTTTCACACACCTGAGCATTTAATACACCCTGTCAAGTAATAAGCAAATGGAATGGTGTGAATTAATTATCTCTTTCATTTAAATGTACATCTTAATTAAGTTTATTGGTAGGAGAATTGACATCTTGAAAAATTCTGAACATTTAAGAGATGATAAAATAACAAAATCACCGAAATTTAAAGAATATCAAGTAGGAATGGCATTTGTTTTCCTTAACTGACTGGGAGACACAAACAAGCGTATCACATTGACTTTTGAAAGACCTAAAAAATAAAATAAATTAAAATAATTAAAGAACTCTACTAATTTAAACTATTACTTTTTAAAGTATTGAATCTATAATTAAAAACAAAACCCAAAGTGGTAGCTATTATTAAAAGTGTATTCCACAGGGAGAATTACAGATTTCTATTCCTAAAAAAAGAAAACTTTCAAAGAAGAGTTAATAGAAGGCACGGTTTATTATTTTTGAGGGTAGAAGGAGACTTGGTCACTGATTTTTATTTTATTTTTACTTAGTTTTAAATAGAACCCTCTAAATATTTTTCACACAGATAAACTGGTAACATGGAAGTATTCGCTGGCTTTATGAAAGATCAAAAAGATTGACTTTTTCTCGGGCATAGCTTCATCGTTAATAAAAACAAAACAAAACACACACTAAAAAAGCTGTTATTTCACCAGCTTGGGTTTGGTAAGTGCCTGTTGAGTAGCACAGCAGAGAAAGGGAAAAGGTCAAAGTTTATATTGAGCTGGATGCTTTGTGAGGTCTCTGAATTATGCACCAGGGCTTGAGCTGTCCTTTCCTTGCATGTCCCTTGCCCCTGCTGCCTTGCTTCCTGCTCCTGCTTGCCTTAGCCCTGTGAAGAGGGGAGGGGAGGGGAGGGGAGGGGACTGGGGAGNNNNTGGTTTTGACCCAGGATAAGCATCACTCCTTGCCACAGTGGATATTTGTCACAGGAGAGAATGTGGTGCTGGGGGATGGGGTGGATGAAGGCAGTTTAGAAGGGAAACAAAACTGGAGGGAAATGAGTTCTTGTAAATTAAAAGCTGAGTGTCTTAGGATATAATAAGTAAAATACGCCTTCTCCAGATACAGAGAAAAAGCACACCAGCACAGTGGATAATGGAGAAACTATGGAAATATGGATTAAACCTTTAAAGGGAGAAAGAAAATGAGGAATTAAAAAAAGCTCCAAAGACTCTTTTTTTTCCAACGGTGAGCAAAAGGCAGTGTCAGACACAGCAAAGCATCTTCCCTCCATGTGCCTTTTATTCCATTCCCAGAATCTGCGTTTCCTGAGTTACTCATTTTGAGCCATTGGGGGCCAAAGAGGAGGTAGGGGAAGGGGAGGCAGCTGGGTCACTGCTCCAGGCTGCTCAGTCTGAGCCTGCTCCCATCCGTGGGGCTGCCATTCCACGCTGACCCCTGTGCAGGCATACAGGGTCCCAGCTACACAGTGAAAAGGTGAATTTAACCAGCTGCTTCTCAGGAGGGCTCTGCCTGGCTGGCACACATATACCACATGCCTACTGACCTGGTCTCCAAAACCAAAACAGCAGAGGAAGGGGTAGGCATAACGGGTATAAAAGCCTCTATAAAAGGCTTGAGACAGAAGAGCACCATATTCTGATCCCCTTCTCTAGAAGTGTTTACTCATTTTGAATTGACTGGTGAGTGGATAACAGACACGGCTGGTCCCATTTAGTAACCAGGGCTCTGCCCACCCCACAGTGAGGAAGCCAAAGGCTTTCCCTGGTGGCTCCTGATCCTGACTAGGCTGGAGGTTGGATGGCAGGAGGTGGTCATAAGTCCTGTCACAGTAAGGAAGGGATTAAACCTAAGTGTCCCAGCCTTAGGTAAATGATCTAACCTCTGCTGTGTTAACCATAACCTACTGGTGCCCTGGCTCAGTAACCAGTCTCCAGGTGAAGGGAAGACCTCCTGTGTTTCTGGAGTCAGCATGAGGGCAGAGCAGCCTCTCCAGGGTTACAGGATGCTGTGCTGGCCTCTGGCAGCTCTCCACTGGGCTGACAGGCTGTGTGGGGTCCCCAGGGAAGCAATTGCTTCCTTGGAGCAGAAGCAGCAGCAGCAATCGTAGCTGAGAGGTGATTTGGATTGCACTCTGGAATCAGAGGCTTAAAAACAAAACACTACAGTGTGCAACTCTTGGGTGCCTTTTTTTTTTCCCCTCTGGACCCACGTATGCAGTTCTGAAAAGGCTTTTGAAGTTGGCTCAGTCCTGTTTTAACCAGCATATTTTTAAACAAACCTTTGTACTTTGTATCCATGGTGAAAATGATTACAATCACCACTAGTTAGCTGTGGCTCTGCATAGGACTCACCGTGATTACTGAAACTGAACAAGACCTAAGGCTGCTAGAAGTTGCCCCTCTAACTAAAACTTTAACTACTTATTTAATCAGTTGTTGTTTATTTTGCTGATAATGATGTCTCGGTATCAGCAGAAAGAGCGCAACTCTTGTTTCTATTTTTGTAAGACAAATACCTGCTTCAGCTGAGCTACAGGACAGCAAAATAGCTGTATTGTAATCTCCTTGATGGCACAGTGTCTTCTGTGCCCAGCATTCTTTAAGCACAAAAATTAAACTGGTTTATTTAGTAAATAGGGTGTATTGGAGACTTTTAGTAATTTACATTTGTGGTAAGGTGCAGTTGGAGACTCAGTACCTTAGATGTAGGATGGAGTCAAGCAGACATAAAGGCATTGGTTCTTCCCTCCTCCTCCTCCTCCCCCTCCTGAGCTTTGCATGTCTTGAACTGCTGCCTAACTAGGCTGCCTAACTAGGCTTGGGACCTCAGGCCTGTTTTCTTGTCCCAGAAATCAATTCCACCACTGTAAGCATCTTTAGATCACATTGCAAGGGCTATTGTATGAATATACATTAATTCAATCAGCTTACTTGTCATGTAGCTATTGTGTACAGATAAGCAGTGGGTTTTTACCTTTAACCTTTAACACTGTCATGTGTTACGATTTGGATTTTTAATGGCTCAAATATCTCCTCTTTTAGTAAAAGCATCGGTGGCTGTAATGTTTTTAACTTGAGTGTAACCCCAAATAAAATTTTGTTGCAGATTAGCTGGTGCACATGAACAGATACGAAGCAATGGAGGTCACTCACATCCCCTCAGTCTGGAACATGAGTGTAGCTCATGAAATACCATCCAGTCCTCAGCATCTGGCACTCAAGGCTGCACTGAAGCATATTTGCCACTCAGATTTGCCAGGGCAACATTCCCAAGTCTTCTGTCTTTTGAGAGCATCTTTTAATTTTTAACTCTTTTGTAGTCTTCTTGCGTGACATATGGCAAGTCATTTTACCTTTTCCTGCTTCATTTTCCCAAACTACCCAGGGAGGATAGCACTCAACCTCTGAGGACTGTAGGAGACTAAATTCATCAGCGATGTTAAGGTGCTCTGAGATGAGTGGGCAGTAAGTCCAAAGCATATTTAAAATTGAAGAAATGTCTGATTCCATCTCCAGCTGTTTGCTGTGGCTTCTCTGACTCCTAAAAAATTGTTGCCATAGAGACTTTAAAAGCTGCTGCTTGTGACCCTTGCTTTTATCATCGCTGTACTTTTTCGTGTCATGGTTCAGAGTTATACCTTTTCTTTAATCAGATTTCCTCCAGCAAAACACAGCTTTTTCTTCAACTTCTCTACTCATGAAGAAAAAGTGCCTTTCATTTGCTTGCATATAAACTTTCTGCAATTTTTTTAGTTTTTATATGACAGTTTAAAGTTGAATAGATGCCTTTATTAAGCTGCTTTTTGTATTTTACCACATATTACATTTTTGTATTTTACCACAATTCTGAAGGGATCACAAAAGACATTTCAAGTACAACAAAAACCCAGAAGGATTCAAGTTTCATTCACCTTCCTAAAAAATTATGACGTATGCCATTAATGCTTTTTTCCCACAGTATTTGCTAGTAAAAAAAAAAAAACCTCTTAAGAAGATAAAGTAAAAAAATTACGTTTATAGCGCATGAGCTTTCCTTTTATTTTTGCAAATGCACTTTCCAACAGAGCTCAATCTATTTGTAATTACTCAACACTACAGAATCTCTCCTTGGGCAGAAGATTAGATAATAAAGTGTCTATGACAAGCACCGATCCTTAAAAGGGCCAGAGAAACAGCACCTAAGATATCAGTAAGAGCAAAAATTCTACTTGAAAGAATACACTGGTGTTTCTATTTACTAACTTATCAGCTTTGCTTAAATTAACTATGACTGAAGTATGCTCTACCCTTTTCCTCAATTAACTTTTCATTCATTCACAAATTCGTTGGGTCTCACCCTGGAATGAGACCCTTCATTCTTCAAAGAGCCAGGGTGACCTGCTACAGTTTCCAACTAATCAGAGAAACAAAAAAAGGCTGAGATTAAACCCCAAGGAAGCCGGGCTATCTTGGAATTCACTTGCAAGAATAAACATTGTCACTTACAACAAGCAGATCCGCAGATATTTAAGAAACCCCAGGGTGCTCTATACAATGAAGATTTCCACATTTGATTGCCATCTTCTCTGCCAGCTGAGTTTTCTTAGGTCTTTATCTAATCAAAAAGTTAGCTGGTGTGTTAGACAAAAGAAACTTTCAGCACACTTATAAGGGTTTAGACAACCCTCTATGTCTGTCCATTGCAGTCAGCTCTGGTATTGTGAATCACAAAAATCACCTTAAAATCATAATTCAAACAAAATTGGAGACATAATCTATGTGTGCAATAGGTCAATTTATGTGTGACCTTTTTTTTTGTAAGAAAAAAAGAAACCCACTTAGAATTTATTGTGGTTAATGCTACCATTTCTGAACAAGCCTTGTAATAACTTAGCATTAATTATCCTTTTACATAAAATGTTTTTTTAGATGTCTTTTCACTAGCAAGAGTGGGAATTGTGCACTAACTGAATCCTCAGAGTTAAATTGACACCAGTGTTACAGATATCTGAGAAAACAAAAATATGGCTCTGGAGTCAGAAAGTTGGTAAGACTTAAGAAAAAATTTATCTGACCTGCAGGGATGAGAGAATCTCCCTCTGCTGTTGATTGTAGTTTTCATTTTACGCAGCAGAACGGTCAGTTTGGTCAGAGCTACCTGGAAGATGACCATCAAAAAGTGTCTGTCAAAGAAAGATCTAAAAGGAGTAAAATTATCAGCAAACATGGGTATGGGCAGTGAATGTTTTTCATAACAACTATGTTCATACAAGAAACGAGATAAAATGAGGGAGCAAGAAACGTGGAATAGAATGTGCTAACCATGCATTACATATGTCAAGAAGAATGAAAACAGGGCAAAAGGGGTGGTCAGATCAATGGGTTTCATGCCAGAATCATCACAACACACATAAACACATCTCCAGTGATTATTTTGACTCTCTTTAACAATAAGACATTTCTTCCTATTGCCTTTGCTGTATTCTGGAGAAACAATGGAAAATGAATCATTCAGTAAACTGAAAGACAGAGATGGAGAAAATGGACAAGCTTCCTTGGACAGAAAAGTCTGTGTGTCCCAAACTCTTCTGGGATGTTTAGACGCAGATTAAGAGAAAAGTCTACAGTGTGAGGAAATGGGATTGCTTGTGTAAGTGTGCAGTAGCTTTTGGTTTATGTCTGTATCTTTAAAGAACAACAACAACAAAAATGTACGTATGTATGTACGTACGAACGTATCTATCTATCTATCTGTGTTTCTGCTTACCTGCCCGCTTACCTGCCTACCTTGCTGTAGCAGTGAATAAGAAGAGCATTGCTTAATGCTCTGTAGGGTGAAGTGGGGTGTTTGTTTTTGTTTTTTGTAAGACCAACCAAGGTAGGTAGGCAAAAGAGAACAGCAGTAGGATTCAAAAGTCTCCTTCAAGTCAGATGGCTGCTGGAAGTGGATTGGGCCCTCCCAGCAGCTGTTGTCTGCAGTGGGTCGCCTAAACTCTCCTGCAAGTCCTTCCACTGGTACAACTGGGGAGTGCTAAACAGATGGTGGGAAGCGTGAAGCAGGCAGAGATGGTGGATTCTTTGGTCAGCACAATTATATCTGAAAGCGGATGTCTGCCAACCACCTTCACTGCACTGAGAAAATGAAAACTGCAGCAACTCTGTGACTGGGGCAGATGACTTACCTTCCATTTTAGCACAGCTTGGGTAAATTTTAAATGGCAGTTTGACACTGGGTTTTGTTTCTTAAAACCCAGCACAAATGTTCTGTGAACCTGTGGTTCCTCCAGAACAACAGCATAGGTCCTGGTCTCATGTACGAGTCTTAACTCTGCTCCCACTAATCTAATAATCCATAGACTGTAGTGGTAGCAGTAAAAAGCCCCAAGGGAATAAATAAGGACTACTGTGCTGAACAAGAGTTTGTACAGACTGTGCACTTTTTGCAGTATATGTCGACATTTGGGATGAAAATTAACAAGATAGTTGTCTCCATGCAAGCTGCAAACGTGTCTCGGACTGCACATTTTCACAACTGACTTGCAAATTGATTTCAAGAGTGCAGTTGCAGAGACATATTAAAACCACTATTGTTTCAGCCCTTTATCCTTTCTTGTTTAAAATTTTATGAAAGACTTAAAATTGCCTTCCTTTGATTTCAGTTAACCTTGTTACTCCGTATTTCTCCATACAGGTTGTGGAAAGCAGGACTTTATGAGAAATTCAAACTGTGCATGAAGAGTCTGTTAACAAATACATAGTGCCAAATTATTAGGTACACAGGACCACTGCAGTAAAAACAAAGGGAATGTATGGCTGGGAAGAGGAATAGATTTTGCAAAGAATGCGTATTCCCAAAGGAAGTGGTAACTTCCATAAACTCTTGAAAACCCATTTTCCATACCTGCCACTTTCACCACCTTCTTCATATAAACTGGGCTGTTCAGTAAGACATGTAGTTTTCTGGCCCACTATGCCATGCTATTAGGGCTGAACAAGTTGGGTGAAAGACAGCCACGTGAAACTTTCACAGCGCAGCACACACCAATACAAAGCCTTGCCTTGGTTTCAAATTTCTTTACCAATCCAAAACCCAGACAAGCTTTATTGAAAGGCTTGTTAAGGTTCACAAACCACAGGATGAGTTTGCGGGTATGCCAAAGAAAAGGTCTGAAAGAGCAAGCAGAAACTGGGAGTAGATCTACTTTGGGCTTTGCCATGGGCTGTCTGTGGGTCTTGGTCAGCTTATCCTGCTTCTCCTCCGTGTCTCAAATTGCACTGCGTGAGTAATACTGCTGAACTCCCTGTGTCTCCAGAGCATCAGGAGGACGAATGGCTGGGAAGCCCTTTAGATTAGTGGAGCGTTAAACTTAGGACTAGAGCTGGCTATAGAGACTTCCCAGTAGAGGCGTAACAGCAAAGCTCCAACAGAGACCCAGCTGGAGAACCCTTTTTCTGGTTTGCAGAAGTCATCATGAGGAAAATACTTAATATTTTCCTGAAGATAATTTCTTTGACTTCTAGTGTACACCTTTTCATGGATTTTGCCTGGATACCTGTGGCTGCTAGTCCACTTCCTGTAAGGCAAAGGAAATAATTGTATAATTGTAAAATGCACATTATCAATTTGATTCTCCTCCTCATTCCACCAGAGTGGAGGGGAGAAGAGAGAGAGGTTGAGTGAGCAGCTGTGCAGCATTGCATCTCCAGCTGGGCTTAAAACCACAACAACTGAGCAGGACATTGGAAGGACAGAGCTCTGGGTTCACCAGTAAGAAGCAAGCAGAGCAGGCAGCTTTGCTCCCATGTTCACAGGCAGACTGGTGTGAGTACGTGCATGGGGGAAGGTTCCTATCTGTTGTGCTACAGCTCCTTACAAATTACCATGAAGTCACTAACAGGAATTAGTCTGTTGGGAAAGTTGTGAACCTGGGTTCAGTTTTATTAGGGTCATTTAGCATTTTAGCAATTACTTTACCAAGGAAGGGTGTAAGAAAAGATGCTGACAAAGAAACAAAGAAAACAAAAGGGCAAACATGAAAAACACAGTTAATACTTATAAAAAAGGAAGTCCAAATACTGATGTTTTCATTCAGGTAAAACTATGCTGCTCTGGATCCCATATCTGTAATTTCATGAAAAACAGCATGGCATGAAAAGCAAGTCCACTGACTTCAGAGAACACTTTGTTGTAAAGCTGAGTAAACACACTAATCTGTTTGCTAATCTATGTGGCTGTTTGGAGAAATGCAACTATTTAAAAATGTGAGATTGTGCTAAAAGTATTCAGGTGTGCTACAAGTAATTATATATAATGAGGTATCTCTCTATGGCTCCGTATTTAATCAAGCACCTTGCTTGCACAAGCACTTTGCTGTTTAAATTCCACGATTGCCTGTTAGTGGAGCTATGTGGTTTTTGACCATGTTATTAGAAGTTTTTAACATATCTTGTTGTTTTGTCTATAAGCTTCATTTTTATATTGCAAGTCTGCAAAGCCCTACCCACAAATTCCTGGTATCGGCCAGAGGGAAGAGAGCTTTTTCATGTCTGTAAAAGAATTTTATTGGGTATTAAGAAAACTTGCTGCAACCGCATTCATTGTGGGGTGATGAAATCAGAGGCTTTGTGACAATCCCAGTGAAGTGTCAAGATATTGATTACACTGAACAATTTTTGGTCAAATTTCATTTTGCAGCAGCCACACCAAATGCTGTCCAATACATTCAAAAAGGGATTTTCTGCTGTGTACGTCTAGACATACAGTCTAGAGAGAGTAGAGAAATAATGGATACAATATCTGCAGCCAAGCAGTAGGAAACAGGGAGGTCTCTGTTATCTTTACTTCATATTGGATGAAGTGAGTCTGCTGCAGATTAGGGTTGTTGAATTACAGGAGATATTGTTCTGATATAGAGCTCTGCATCATTAAATTTTTTTTTTTTTAAAAACGGAGCCAAAATCAAGACTATCAGCTACACATAGGGCCACAAAAATGATCAGAGGGATGGAACACATCTCCTATGAACACAGGCTGAGACAGTTGGGATTGCTCAGACTGAGGAAGAGAAGGCTCCAGGGAGACCTTAGAGCAGCTTTCCAGTATCTAAAGGGGGCTTATAAGACAGATGGGGACAAATTTTTACATAGGGCCTGTCGCGATAGGACAAGGGGTGGTTGTTCTAAACTAAAAGAGAGTAGATTCAGACTAGACATAAGAAAGACATTTTCTACAGCGAGGGTGGTGAAAAACTGGCACAGTTTGCCCAGAGAGGTAGTGGATGCCCCATTCCTGGAAATATTCAAGGTCAGGCTGGATGGGGCTCTGAGCGACCTGCTCTAGTTGAAACTGTCCCTGCTCATTCCAGAGGGTTGGACTAGATGTCTTTAACCTTTCCAACCCAAACTATTGTATGGTTCAGTATTTTTCCAAATGAGGGGTACCTCCAGCTTTCTGATACATTCATATGATTCTCAGCATTTCTGAGGGGAAGAATTCATTCCAAAATGTGTGAGCAGAAGCCAGAAGGTGTACATGAAAGGACTCATTTTTGTGGGAACTAGACATGGCCCAGGCCAATGAATTTCTTCTGCCTAAGACAAGAAAGATCAGAGGCCATGTGACAATCATAGGAAAATGTAAAAATATTCAATAAATAATTTATTGAATTTATCCTCATTAGAAGCTTCAGGTACCATTTCAGTGTTACTGGCTCACATACACGTGCATGAGTGCACCTGCACACACACACACTTTCAAACACATCCCCATTTATCCTGCAGAAAAAAAAAACCCAACAAACTATAAGACACTGTTACCTGAAATTTTCAAGTCTGAATACCTGGACACAAATAATCATTAGGGTTATAATGCATAAGCAGGATAGCTTCCAAAATGGAAGGTTTGCTGTGAACAGATCCAGCGGCCACTTTATAGCTCCACCCCAAAACTTTACTGTTTCTTTGTTTTTATCACCACTAAATACCTTGTAAAGCTAATGAATCTAATTGTATTATTACTTCCAATATCTGTACGATACCACTTAGGAAAAAGTTGCTGTTTATGCCTGCTGTTTTTACGTTTCAGGATAGTGGATACATGCTGATTAAATATGATGACACATGCAAAACCTGTCAAATTAAGTGAGGTACATCAAGTATATTGTTTTACAGAAGATTTTTTTTTAATACATTACATCATACTTCTTTACCACTTTCTGAAAGTACAAGTACATTTTCCAAATTCACACATTTTGTCTCAACATAAATCTGTTTGGAAGATGAGTCTTGCAGATTTATCCCCCATGTATCAAAAAGGAAACTGAGACACAGGCCTTGGTCTTTGCTGTTGTAATTCTTCACTTGCAATCTAACAAAGTCCTAAGGTTCCCATGAAAAAGACATTCATGGAAGAATTTGATTAAGTAAGTTACATATTAATATTATGCCCTTTCCTTATAAACTTCATACTGATTAATTCACTCACTGACTGAGCGTGACTTCTTAAGAGCTGTAGGAATTTTCTAGGACTGTGACATAGCTGTGACACTTTGAAGCCATAAAACCCAATCCTCTGCCTTGTGTCATGGGTTCTCCGGGTGTGATAACCACATGTTAAACACACACTTAACCTCCCACCAGTGCATGTCACAAGGCCACTAACATGTACATGTCCCCCAACGGAGCTCCGAGGAAGAGCAGAGCAGGGAGGCAGGATTACAGTGCTGCCACTGCTAATGACCGCTTTCCAAATAGGTCTGTGGTCATTGACTGGGCAAGGCTGGAAAACTTCTAGTGTAGTTGTTTAGACTACTTGACGGGCTGATATATCGGGACTTCTTTGTACGGTGCTGCGAGTGTCTTCATACTGATGTGGAATAGGACTCAATAAAAATACTTCCCTTGGGGAGGGGGGAGCTGGTGCTTCATTTTAGCTGGGAGGAACATTAAACTCTTTCAATCTGACCGACTGGTAACTGGAACTCGTCCTCGGAGCTGGGGATGGGGTGCGAGGAGCTCGGTTCGACCCCCGGAGGGCCGGGGCGCGGGCGGGAGGTCAGCGCGCGCCTTCTCAGGCTCTTGATTATGTCTCGGGAGCCTCCCGAGGACCCCACACCGCATCCCCCGGGGCTGGATGCCGAGTTCCTGGAGCGGCAGCCGGGGTCGCCTGGGGAACAAGGTGCGGGCGCGGTGCTGGCGGCCCGGCGGGGGCTGCGGGCGGCCCGTCCCGGCGGGGCCGC
>VZTA01004839.1:224555-371830 GCA_013398855.1 Mohoua ochrocephala
TTTTAACTTGCAGACACCAAAAATGATTTCTGGAGAAGCCCACTGTGATTTGCAAGCAAGCAAATATAGTAGCAGTAAACTTATGTATATATACAAATAAAACATTATATATATATATATATATATGTGCGTTCCAGTAGAAAGAATGCTTCACTTTCCATCAAATCTTCGCCAGAGGAGATGAGTTCACTGCGTCAAGAGATTTGTAGAATTTGTAAAATTCTGGATTAATCTTATCTGCAGAATACACACAGTCACCTCCTTCTTTCTTTGTACTCGCAACTGTTTTCTCAGATTCTTTGCCTCACAGCTGCAGTGCTAATAATTTATCGTCCCAGTTGCCTCCCTCACACTACTTGATCTGAGTCTTCTTCAAAGCCAAAGGAGTGAGCTGTTGGACGGGGTGTGATACAGGCAGCCTGCGAACGAGGGGGGTGAGAGTGAGCTTCAGCTTCTCTTTGGTCATGAGTTCATGAGCCTAGTAAAGCTGATGGGCAGGGTAACCAGAGAAAGTAGAGATTATAAAAAATAACCTTTGAGATGAGGCCAGATCATCTTTGATGTAAGGCAAATTTGTATGGCTCTATTTCTCTAAGCTTGCACTAAAACAGGTCTAGCTGGCAGCGGGAGACTGAGTGGAGTTGCCTGAGTGGTGTTGGGGGGCAGAGCGATGTTTCTTGCTGGCATCTCAGTGCAAATGTCACGATAAGGGTGAATCTGAAAGCAGTTTGGTATCTCCATGATCCAGGTGCAGTAGCAGCCCGTTGGAAATACCAAGTGTTGGCACAAATGACAGCAGCCTCTAAGCCGCTCCAGCGTATGCCAAAAGACTGTTCAGCAGTGCGTGGGTCAGCAACTGGGGTGACAGAAAGGTGTGCTTGGGTCGTACTCCGGGTTTCAACTTGAGAGCAAAGATCAGGGCCAAATCGTGTCATTAGACAGATATACAAACTGGATTCACTCATATGTGGAAGTAGCAGGCAGCCAAATACATTCAGTATCAAACATTTGGAATGGGATAGTTTCCTCTGAGTCTTCATGAGCCAGGCTACTAGTGATAAAAGGAAATTCACCCTATGTGAGCTGAAAGTTATTTCAGTGCCAAATTCCACCTCCTGCACCTCATTATCTCTCCCCTTCTGCACTCCTGCCTGGCTTCATGTGAAGGGCATTCAGTGCTGAGCCAGACTTCCTCGTTTCCATTTTTTTCTTTGCTGTTCACCTTAATGTTTTCCTTTCCTTTCTCTTTGCATCTCTCTGAAGGCTGAAGAATGCCATGTGTATGCACAAGCACTCAATCTCCCAGCCGCTGGTGAGAAGGACTCAACACCTTTTTACCTCGCTCCTGAGCTAGGCAAGACTCCAGGATAGGGGACCAAGTGGCTGTGGGCATAATCATGGTGTCCAGTGCCCTCTTAGACCCACCATGGTACCCATACGTCAGCACAGGACTGGCAGCTATGACAGAAGACTTAAAACAGACCTGTCTCTTTCCAGAATCACGACTTGAGACTAGAGGAGACATCTTCCATACCTAAACATGCACCAGATGCCGTAGGTAGGCAAGGTCCCAGCTTGTCTGTTCACCCCTTTGCTGGTGTAAACTGGAGTAACTCATTGCCCTCACAGAAGACTTGTGCCTCGATAAGTTCTGTTCTTTTTCAAAAATTATATCCTGAAGTTAAACAAGACCCAAGCTCAGTGCCAAATCAATTGAGTCCATCATACATTTTTAATTGAAGCTGACCATCTATGTAAAGGTTTCATTACAATCACAGTTTCCAATTAGAAAATGGCCATTCTTGAGAGCATTTTCCCATTTTTCAACAGAAATATCCCCAATATTAAAAAATGAGACTATCTCAAACCCAGTACTTCTCTTTGAATGGAAATTTTAAACCACAATGTTTTACTTTGCCATGAAGAGATCCCTTTTCTCTTTTGCTATTTCCAAATGAAAACATGGATTGAAATTTACCCTGTGTGTAAAAATGTCCCACATTATTACATTTAGTTTGCTTCCTAAGAGGGAAAAAAAAATTATGTAGAAGTGTGCCCACTCAAACCCAGTGGCCTACGAGGGGCCTCCTCACATCATTTGTGATGCATGGACAAGCTGCCACAGGATCAAGAGCTGCCACTTTGCTATTATGGAGGTCCTGTAGCTGCTGGTTTGTAGGCAAAATACATCTGGAAACATGGGTTTGATAATCAGCAAGTCTTTTAAACTCATTGTCTTAATAGAAGAGAAACAAACTACACTGCTCTTCTCAAGGACCAAAGGAAATTATTTGTTTATCTGCTTTTACCTACCAAATAGGATGTGTTGGTAAAGACTACATATTTATGCCATGATTATGATTTCCTTAATAAACAATTTCTTCCAGAGGACCCAAGTAGCTTTATAAACCTTGTCCCTGTATTAATGTGGGCAAACTGAAATGCCAAACAGCTGAGACATGAGGTTTTCTAAACGACATAAAGGAGTCAGGCAACCAGCTCTGCTTGGCTTTCCCTGGGAGCAGTGCATCTCAGCCCCCTTGTAAATTCCAGCCTAAGCGATTTGCCCCAGGGTCATGAAGTGAGTCAGTATGTGAAGTGGGAACAGAGCCAGGCTATCCTGACTCTCTGTTTCCTATCCTAACCACTGGACTACTCACAGGATATTTGGTCATGCAAATCTCATTCCACAATATCTTGTCAGCAATGTTTTGCCTGAAAAAATTGTCACCCCTAACAGCACATGGAAACAGATAGAAATAGTAAACCCAAGCCGTTCTATGTATTCAGTACTACAGATGACACATCCCACGGTCAGATCTTATTACAATCAAATATTTGTGGTGAAAGGACTGAGATGAAATGATGCAGTCCTGATAAAATGGCCATTAAAGACCAGATGTATGCACCTGGAAAATGAGACACACTGCATTAAGTATCGGGCCACAAGTACTCCATTTCCTATTTGGGGTCAGTTCTAAAGTCAAATGAGATCACTTCTCATGCTGAGAAGACTCTTTCTAGTCTTAAAAATTCATGTAAAAAATTAAATAATGCAAGTCAGGTATTCATACAGGTTCACTTAACCCAAAGAAAAATATGTTACATGTTATATATATATTTATGTATATAAACTCAGTTAGCCAGTGACATAATTATCAATTTATTAGTGCAGCTATAAGGAGAATTTTTGACTACAAATGAAACTATCCTTAGTATACTGAAATTAGTGAGTTATAGTCGGTTATCTGTTTGGTTATGTGTGTGTGTATGCATATATCTATATATAGTATTCTTTTCGCACTTGCCCACTCAAGTATTGCACTGACATGAGGAACTGCTATGGGTATCCTCAAACTGCAGGTTCATCTTTATAAATTTTTTAAAATTTAAAGTAAACTTAAAAACTTTAAAATGAAATGTGTCATTTTCATTCTGTGGGAAAGAAAATGAGAATCCAGAGAACTAGTTAATAATACAATGCAATTCTCTTCATGATCCAGCATTAAATAAATACAACAGTAAATAAATACAAATGTTAGAAAACATTTCCCATGGTATTCTATACAAAGACTGAACTTGCTGTGAGCTTTGCAGTGGATGTCCATTAACTGAGTATATAATCTATCACCTTTCCATTACAGTGTCTTTAGCTGGAACACAAGACCAAGAAAAACACCATTTTGTCTTAAAAATAGCCACAGTCTCCCTGAGAAGCAGATTACACTCAGCTACAGCAGACTCTGTGGATGGGGAAAATGTTTCTCATTTCCGTGTGCCCGTAGCCTGTTAGCATTATTTACACCGTGGGACTTCCCAGATACCCAGAGGAGTGGAGCTCATTCTGCTAAATGTTGTGGAAAGATGTCGTGAGAAAATAGTACCTGCCTGCAGATATAAGCTCTGTGCGTACACTGTGCTCCTCTGCATTGCTTAGACAATGCAAATCTCTTTCAGTTGCCATTTTCTAATACATTAAAATGCCATAGTTTGCCACAGTTTTCATAGGTGAAAAACTAAAATGTGTCTTTTAATCATCATGTGCCACTGAAGATGGGAAAGTGGAGCAGCCAGTCAGGCTTTTTTTTTACATCCAAGTAGTTAGAGGACACTACTGGATCATACCTTTTGCATGCATTTTTGCCTGCCAGAGTATTTATTTAACACCTGCATTACCAGAGGAACCATGGTTTTTCATTCAGCAAATCCTGTTCACGATGAAAAGTAGTGCCCCACAGTGTATCTGAAGTGCCACGATAGAGAAGGTCTAGGAACCATTAAACATGCTGGAAACATGAGCAGAGAGCTCCAACGAAAGAGTTTTAAGGCAAACACTGACATCTGAGTGTTGATTCCTTTGTTACTAAGATTAAAACTCAAGAAATGAGCGTATTTGGAAACTAAAGCGAATGAAAAATGAACTTCCTTCTCATTCCCATTGCATTTGGGTTTGAATTCTCAAAACCATTTTAAAACCTCTCTAGTAAGTCAATAACCTAGCTCCTGCTAAGGAAGGCTGCCAAACTGGAGGCCAAACTGGCAATGCAATCGCATCTTAGACATTTGTGGTCACTGGTCAGCACAGACTAGAGAGTCTGCTAAGGGTTCTGCAGTGGAAAGAACTGGAGGATCTCATCACTTGACCTACCACAAGCCCCTTGAACGTGGTTACCTGCATTATGTTTGCACCTCTCCGTCTCCTGGCTTTGATAAATGTGAAGGTCAGACGTCCACACAGAATCTGCCAACTGCTATCCAGAGTAAATGCTGTCCCAGACCCATGGAGCCTCATTTGGGAGACATCAGTTCCCCTTAAATGGGAACTGACAAAAACCCACGAACAAGATCAAAACTTGGCAAGCAGAGTGAGACTGAGCACTTGAATGTTTGTGTCCATCCTGTCCAGGCTGGGTTGTTGCAGTTACTGTCTGTGTTTGGCTCCAGAAGCAAATTAACCTGCCCTCCTCAGTGGAGCAGGTTAGCATGAACCCTCTTGTTCCTGCTCTCTACCCCTTCACTGATTTGTTGTGCACTTTGTTCTCTGCTTCCAGCTTTTACTTCTGATTTTCAGAAGACTCTAAGGTTGACTTAGGACCCCTTTGAGTCATCTCACTACCGCATTGTCACACTGACTCACTCAGTTCAGCTGTGTTCCATGAAGATAATACAGCTTACAAAACCTCGGATGAATCAAGTAAACAGAAAACACTTTATGAAAATCAAATGACATTTTAAAGATAGATTTAATGGTGTATGACTAGTGCTTGGGCATGTGACATCTTCCTCTTTACAAAGTGCTTTTTTCTCAGAAATAGCATGATTACAATACAGGTGATTAAAATGTTTCCCACTGCCCAGACTAGACAGAAAATCTCTCCCTAGTAGTTCCCATGACATATACAGATGTCATTTACCTCAGTAGCATTTCAGCATCCCATAAAGAAATTCTATAAAACCCCTAAGAAATCCTTTGCCTACAGTAGGAAATTGAGGAATTTGATTTAAGCTCAGCCAATGCTGGCTCTGAGTTTGCTGAAGGTGCGGACAAACCCAAACACATTAAACATGATACACATGGCTAAAAACACAGTTGAAGGAAGTAGGTCAAGAAGAAGTTGGCTTGCTTTCTTCTGACAGGTTGGGGCAAGTCTCACCAGTGTATACGCATTTGGCTTGTAATCCAGCCTTTAGTTTGGATCCTTCATTGAGAATGACCTGTTTTGTCTTAATTTTATCCCCTCCCTCCAACAGCGAGGGTTTTGTGTAACAGCTACACAGAACAGCTGCTTGGACTATGCATAGGCCAGTTTACATTAGCCTGGTTTTTCTTGAGAAAGTCATGGTTTAAACAAATGGTTATGTCTATTTTAATCATTTTTGTCTTCTTTTGAAGTGTTTTTTCAAACATTAGCTTTTTTTACTTCAAAATCAAGTTTAGCTTTACAAATTAGTCTGCTCTGTCATGTCCCCTTTAAACACAGCTGTTACTACAATGTAAACAGGGTTTTAAAAATTTAGATGAACAGTTACAAGAAAGAGGTCTTCAAGTGTTTTTAACACATGGTCAGTTCTTGCTTACTTGATTTCCCTTGGTTTAAAAATAGAATTCAAAATACATGCTGTAGTTCACAGATGTCAGCCCCCAATAATAACACTCATGTAGTGTGTTACATTTGCAGTGATGAACAGAGAAACACCAACTAATCCTCCAAATGCCTCTGTGATAGGGTGAGCATTATTTTATAGGAGCCAAAATGGAGTTTTGTTGGCTAGAGTAGGAAACATTTGCAATGATTTCCTACCCTTGCAAACAGCTCCAGTCCTGTCAGCGATAAGAGCTGTTAGAGTCCCGCTAGAACTGCAACAACCGTATGCAATACATGTACATTGCTATATGCAATATCTTTATGTAGCAGCAGCCAGTTGGAGCACAAGGCAGGGACCCAGGCTTACTCAGTGGAACTAAACACTTGGTGTCTGTGAAAAAAACATGGAAAATCAAGATTAGTGGTGAAAATACCATTAATGTCATTATATCGGTAGACCCCATGTTACCAAAAGAGACTGGTCAAAATAACCAACAACATTTTAGAAAGTAAGCGACAGGGGCCAAGGTCATCACCAAGGGACGCAGTGGCTGGAGTTCAGAATGGGATTTAAAAGATTCTCTGCTGAGACTCTGGGCACTTATCCTTTCTTGGCACCGTCACCTCTCTTTAACAGAGCTATCCTCGTGCCCTTTCTGAAAGTTTTGCCATTATGATCAGCAGCTGGCCTCGCCAGGACATTACCACCCTGTTAAAAAGAACATCGGTCATGTAACGACAGGGTGCACATGATTTTAATGTGAATACTTCTGTGAATGAGAGAAAGGGCATGGGGATCATAAATCTGAAAATGAATGTTTTCCTTTTAATGAATTGAGAATGACTTCGAACTTAGGAAGTACTAAAATAAAGTGAAATTATGAATGAGCTCTCCCTTCATGGTTATCTCTAACAGCTAAATATGAAGTGTATGGTATTTGTGTTGCATTTATATCAGGCAACGGGGAATGCACACAGAGCCATTAAAAGTCTAGCATAAAATATCATACAGTTTGTTTTTTCTATGAGACTCCATGCTGGTTCCCCCAGATGAAGTTACACGTGTGCTTTCATCCTCAAAGCTGATTTTCAGATACTTAGAACTATGTTAAAACATCACCTTTTTGGAATGCATGTTTCCAGTGTTGGACTGAACTACTTCAAGCAAAATTGGATAGGCCTTTTGAGAAAATTTAGAGTGAAATAGTATGTTTCAGACACTATAAAAACTACTTGATTTTTTAAAATTGAGAACAGTTGCTTCTTAGGAAACGGAATTTCTAACTCGCCCTGAGTGGTAGGACTCAGATGTCATCCTCTGTGGGAGTCAGTTACCCAGATCCCTTTCGAGGCTGTGGTTCTTGGGTTGTAGTTTAAGTCCTCTGAGAAGATCAATTTTGAGCTGGCAGAGTTCAGTCCAATGACTTTGAGGGTGCACAGTATATGTTGTCACATAATGGACTATTGATGTAGGAAGAAGGGGGTTTTTTATGGTTTAGGCATTGAAACTGAGAAAGACTCAGAGGATTAAGACTCATTTCACTTTAGCCATCAAAAAAACCTAGGTACCCAAGTTCAGACCATCTATGATCAATGGCAAGAGACGGAGCACCGCTAAAGGAAGGCCCATCAGAAAGCAGTATTACTGAGGTAGAGGAGATGAATCACTCCTTAGCGGCACCTTTGATGAGACAGAGAACTGAAGAGGCTAGTTTTTAGTCAGCTAAAACTGCTGAGATAAAAGCTGCTTTAACACCAAAATCTTATTAGCAAAATAAAAATAAACCTAATTTCTTCACACACCCTTCAGTCCCTGCAACACATCCTTTGTTATGAACATCTGCAGTATGTAATATGGAAGGAGGGAAAACAAGGTCACTCTTTTACACAACACAGTGTATAAATAATATCAGTTTTCTGATATTCGATGTCAGCATGTGAACTGAAGGGAAATTTCAATCCAGTAGTTGCTCTGCTGTTAGTTTATTTATAGTCAAATGCCAGAGTAAGCAGAAAAAAAATGGGCTTTCATTTTTAATTAGTGGATGCTTTTAAAATAACCCTGTACTTCCCCTCCTCCCCTCCTTCTGTATGATATGCCAAGAAAATGGCTTGGTGAAAGGTGGTATCAAAGGAGAGAGTACCAAAAGGAGACCTTCTTCTGCCTGGTTGGTACTTGTTTCCAGACATTTTTTAGAGGAGCCTTGCCATACTGAGCATGAAAACTGTGTGGACTGGAGCACTGAAAACTGCTGCCTAGCAAATAAAGGAATCCCTTGCTTGATTAATCTTCTAACGTATGCTTAAGAAAATCCATATCACTCACTCCCAGAAAAAAAAAAAAGGGAAAAAAACAGGAGGGAAAAAAGGGAAGGAGGAAGGGAAGGGAAAAGAACAAAGAAAAGAAAATAAACAGCTGGATATTGAGCCACCTGCCTATCAAGAAATAACAAAAGCAAGCTGCCCATCCATCCATATCTTTACCCTACCACAACAAAGCTTTTTATTGCAAGGCCATGTGTTTCCAACCCTTACCCTCAACACACATTTTCTTTCCATATGATTTTCACCATTCATGGTTGGGGATGAATTAGATTGAGATTTTTATGGTGTTTTCCCTTTTTTTTTTAGGGAACTGAGTACAAGATGGCCAGAGAGAACTTTGTGAAGAAAAGATGAGGAGTAAAAAGCCAATTAGTTCCTTAATATCCTGGTTTCAAGGCTAAGGTTTGTTAGCTCTTTCAGAGAAGGGTCCTGTGTAAAGTAGAGGGACTAGAGATGCTTGACATCTTTGCTGGTGAGGCCACAAAGCCAACCCTGAAGTGACCTTTGCTGCTTTGGACTAATGGACACACATCATACAGATGTTTCCCCGGTTCCCAACCCTACTGTGGCCATGATCTGACAAGGGGTCATTCTTTCTATTTGTAATAGAAACATCTTCAGCATTGTCATGAAAGCAGCCTCTCTGTGCACTGGGCTAAACAGGCTCTTTGGTAAAGAGTAAGGCAAGAAATTTCATGTGTTAAGTTCTACACCAGAGGGAGTTCCATGAATGCAGTACAAACATCCTGATACTACCAAAGAAAAATCCATTTAAAAATGACAGGACTTGAGTACTGCGATCCCTAATTCACACTGTAGCTCCTCCTGTTTGAAAAACTTACATCCATCCTGTTTCATTTGCCCTGCACTTTCCATAAGCAGCCAAACTTAGAGGCTGTTGAAAGCAAAATTACGCCTTTTTTCCCCAGGATGGACCCTCATCTATTTCTCATTGAGAAAACCACGTTAAACTGATTTCCTGTAGGTAATATTAGATAGTAGGATCCATTTAGGATCACATGAAACAACCACAGTTCTCACATTTGGAACTGCTTTAAGACAATATCAAAGAATTTGCAGCCATTTGGTCCTCTATGAAATGTACGATGATGGACAGCCCTCCTCCTCTCCCTGTCCACTCCCTACGTGAACATGCAGTTTTAATGTCAGTCTGCTTGCTGAAAGGACTCTATGATTAATAACTCATCTTCTGTTTCCATTCATTATAATTCCCTGCCCTTCTGGAAATGTTACAAATTCCTTCACAGAAGAGCAGCCAGTCTCTGACTTTGCACCTGTACTTGAGTTAGCAATGTTGAGCTTCTCCCTACAAAAATGGCATCCAGAAACCTGCCATATACTTTCCTAATGACTTCAGGAGTGTACTTAATTCTAGGATTTGAACTACGGAGGAGACACAATGTGCCAAACACAATTCCTGATGTTCTGGCAGGTCTTCTTTCCTACTTTCTTACTGTTTTGTGTTGTGATGTCTTCTGCATTTCATCAGATTATTTTTAGACCAGGTCCCACCTTGCAGCTGAATTTTTGTCCTTTGAGTAACATAATGCAAAAAAAGGTAGCACCCTCATTGAAGGCAACTCTGTAAATTAGAGGAAAGGCTTGTATTGTGTGAACATTTGATAACTCTGACTGTGGGCTGAGTTGCTACTGCTCTTTGTCTGAGAAACTCAGAATCCATTAAGCTGATAGCCACTGTTCTTCTGAGGAAACTACAGCCCTTGTGGCCCTTCCTGTTTCCTTTCAACATTCTTAATGTGATAGTGGAAGAGGATATCCTAAGGTCAGACATTAAAATGTGAAGTTGTGAGGTGATGATTAAATGGGAACACAGTGAAAACTTCACTCTTCATTATTTTAATATAGTCCAGCCTGTGCTGATATAATCATTTCCAGCAGATATTTAAGGTACTTATAGAAACGATTAAAAGAAAGGCCTTTCATTTATTATCTTAATTATATTTTCTGTATTGCCTTTTTTTCTTTCTTTCTTTCTTTTCCCATAGACCAACGTTAAGTGTTCATGTTTAAGTCTTACAAGCCCCTTTTACAAGACAGTAATATATTTTCAGCCCTGTTTTGCTCTTTGATCTTTCAAAGTATAATGCCTTACAAAGTGTTATAGCAGTGGCCACTTCAGTTGAAATTCATAAACATTTTCCATCATAGCTCCATTGTTTCACAGTCTTACAAACTTCTGAAAAAAACATTTTGGGCTGAAACTGTCCATTCTCAGTCACTGCATTAGTTTCAAAATAAGGGAATTATCTGTTCAGGCTTTTTTTACTTGTGGGAACAGTAGAGAAAAAGAAGGACCACTTTCCCATGGTAAGTGATTTTCTGAGCGCTGCTACAGCAAAACCAGCTGAAATATTAATTTTGAACTTCTTTCTGTGAGATGACTGCAATTAGGTTTTTTTATAGAACATTCTTCTATATCAAACCTTACAGTTAGAACACGTGACAGCATCCAGGTGCGTGCTGCTGGTAGATGTGGTCTCTCACTTGCAGGAAAGTTATGATTCAGCAACAAGGGAGTCCTGCAGGACTGTTCATGGGCTTGAAGAGAGACACACTCTTCTGAAAATGGGTTGTAGTTAAAGGGCAAACCCATAGTAACCAAGTCAAGTCCCACGTGAAGACAAAGGAGTAAAATAAAGTGCCATGCTCTACATGGTGAACAGGCACTGGGGCTCTGGCAGTCTTTGCTTCCCAGCTGCAAGGGAGGGGAAGTGCAGGCAGCATTGGCAGAAATCACACTCTGGCTTTGCACTTTCAAGGAGAATATTAGGTCAGCCACACAGGGACAGATTTCCATTCCCGTTTTCATTATTTAAATGCCAAAAGTATTATTAATTTACATTTGGGTTCAATCCAGACTCCAAAATACAGAGGATGTGCAGCTAAATTACAGTTTGCTGTTAGAACCTTACTTTTGCATTTCCCAACATTTTGTGATTTTAACCATTCATCTGTAGCAAAGTATTAGCCCAGGCTGTTTCCTTCCATTTAATTTTAGACCGAGTATGGAGTGAGTACAATAACCTCGGTAAATTAAAGTGTCATGTGATTTCCTTTCCGTGAGCCGAGCGGATGTGTCTGCAGAGCTGTAATGAAGGAGGGTAAGCACAAGAACGGAGAGCTTGCGCTCCAAGCACATCAAAGCCCTCCAGTGCTTGTGGAGTTCATGTGCAAAAAAACGCAAATCCTGTGTGAAATTCCAATTTGAATGATGTATTTGGATGAGTTGCGGTCCTCTCCTATCTGCTATTAGGTCTTCATCTGGAAAGAAAGTATGATGGAAGAGGATAGAAAAAGCTTCAACAGTAAAGATGTGCTAAGATCAGGCACATCAGTAAAAGCCTTGAGACTGGCCTATAAATTGTTACACCTGGCTGAGATTACAGTCTTTTGCCAATTCATGTCCAGCACTTACTTGGAGCATGAGTTAACTGCAGGCTTGTGCAAGTGATCATGAATTCATTCAGTTTTAACTTCAAGTCTGGTATTTTCACTTTTCCTTTTCCTTTAGAGTCATTAGGGCTGTCATTACATCACTTCAAGGAAAGGGAACAGACTCATAATGTTTTGAAGAGATGTAAGGGACAGTTGTTGGCCAAGGCTGACCTCTCCATTACATAGAGTCAAAACCTTGCAGCACTTCCAGGAAGCATTCAGAATGAATGAACTCAGGAATGGGTTCTCGGGATCTAGGTTACTTAATGAATCCTAAGATAGTGGAATCACGTTATTAATTGAAAACACCAAATAGCAGATACTTCAAGCTGGCTGCCTTTAATTTCTGAAGTACAGTTGACTTCCTTCAGTCCCAGCCTTGTTGCAGAATTGTGTGGGGATGACAGAAGGATTTGGATAATCAAATGTGCAATTCTACTCCAAAAACTGGCTTCAAAATGGCATTATGTATTAATGATTCCCAGAACAAATTTGCTCAGTTCACAAGTGAAAAGCTGAGGGGTTTTATGTCTGCCAGCTCTGCAAATTCCCCCTGGGCTGTGAAGGTCAAGTTTGCACTATTTCCTTCTCACACATCATCATCATCGTCATGATCAGTAATAAAGAGCATGAGGGCCAAGCTGTACCTCAGTTACACCTGTGAAAACTCCAGTGTGTTTCATGGGGTTACGCGAATGCAAGGAATTGTCCTCCCCTGGCTGCAGAGCCACGCTGCAAGGCCAGCACTGTACAGGGACCTGCACACGGGATGAGCTCCAGCCCCCTCTCCTGTGCCCCACAGCATGGGGGGCAGTGCCTGCATGTGACAGGTCTAACCCTGCAGTGTTGCCTCCTGGTCACCCGAGCGCTACACCAGGGGAGTCCTGCAGGAATTTGTGGATGGAATTAGGCACCATGCAGGCACCCTTACTCATACAAAAGGTGAAGGTCTGCTCATAAATGCATGGCTGCAGCTAGGCCCTGGTGCATGTGCTCAGGAAAGTCTTCACTGTGAGGGGGGTGAGGCACTGGCACAGGTTGCCCAGAGAAGCTGTGGATGCTCCATCCCTGGAAGTGTTCAAGGCCAGGTTGGATGGGGCTTTGAGCAACCTGGTCTCGTGGGTGGCATTGCTGCCCATGGCAGGGTGGTTGGAACTAGACGATCTTTAAGGTCCCTTTCAACTCAAACCATCCTATGATTTTCTGACTACCAGCTATGGAAAGGCCTTAGACCTTATGTTTGCTCTCCCAATGCCTGGGGTTTCCTTCTGGATTACAGAGCTCAGACCCTGGGCTTTCTTTGAACCCGGACTCATGCCTGTGTTGCAGAGCAGCTCCTACACCTTCAGTCAGCTGCGTATGTAAAGGACCCAAATGATTTCTCACAACTTTCTGAGAAGAAAGGCAATATTGCAGTGAGATTTAGCCCAATTCGTAAAGTAGTGCCTAATAGGGAGCAGACTTCCTGGGGAAAAAATTGTTATTTTTCCCAAGAAGTGTTATTTTTGTCGCTTCTCAGACAAGGGCTGTGCTACAAACTCATCTCAGTGTGACAGGAATGACTGTGTCCAAAAGTTGTCCTGAGGCATAATGTCCCCCAGAGCACATGCCAACATTTTGCAAGAGGCTCCCAGATGACAGTTCTCTGTGGAGATGCAGCACTGGACAGGGCTGAGCAGCTAAGCTTCCTGTATAGGATTGCAGGATCAGACTCTACATGAGTTGAAAGTCTTCCCATAACATGTGCGCAACAATGCAAGTGAGAAAGCCAGCGCCTTTCTGTGCCTGCAGGATAAGTTCAAGGGTGTTTTCAACTATGTCATGGCTTTGTCTTTTCTGTCGTTTTGTATTTGATATCTACCTGATGCAGGCTGTGCTTGGGAGTAACTCCAAGAGCCTCACTGCAGCCACACAGGAAGCATTAAAAGAGGAGAACTAGACCATACATTTGTTAAACCTTAGGCTTTTGGGGGATATTGTAAATTTATTGCTTCCTTGGATTATTTTTTGAATATTGCGGATGCTTAGATAGTAAGACCCATCATCTAAGCAGCACAATGCACAGCTGACAAGAGCTTTTTTGACCTACTTTCTCTGTACCCTTTCACTGCTGGACTGTTCTGGGGATGGTAGAGTTAATCTGGCATCATTTCCATGGCACCAGGTGTGTTCCCAATGAGCAGTAGCAGCTTTCTCAATAGATTCAAGGTGTTGAGAGGCTGCCGAAATCCTTGCAGCTGTGGCTGCCTTCTTTTTACAGCCCTCCATTACCTTCTCTGTCTCTAATGAGTCCTTGGTACTGATGCTTCCACAGGGGTGTTGCAGTGTTTCATGACCCAGATAACTCTTTGCCAAACCAGTGAGGTCCCATTCGCTTTAAGTGCAACCTTTTGTACAAAGGGATTGGAATGGAACCGAATACTTCATTTTTGCACTAAGAAGTAATCTCATCCTTGACATTTTTTATGTGTCAAAATTCTACCTATGTGAACTACAGAGATGTTTGTGAACAGACACCCTGCTGAGCTACACTGGGTGAAATTGCTCTGTATCACGAAATGCCAGCAAGATCACTCAGAATTGTAAATATAGTGGGAGCACAGTGCCTCTGCTGGCAAAAACTTGTGTTCTACCAACAAGTCAAAGGCTATGGGAGAGAACAGGCACAAAAAACTGAAGGGACTTGCTGTGCAGCTTACCCAAGTCCTTATCCCCACACAGAAGAATCTGGAACCTTGCAGATTACAGCATTTTTCTATGTAGTTCTTTTTGCTTTGGAATGAATTAAAAGTTGAAACATGTGCTTAGTTTTAGGGCTGATCATGACAATCTCATATACTGCTTGTTCTCAGAGATGTGTGGTAGATCTGTGAGGACCATTGTTATCATTCTTTGTGTGAATATGCATGGTGCAAGTATGAACTACAGCTCATGCAAACCCATATCTTCCTCATAATTTGTATGCTGCAGACAACAGGCCCATAGAAAGGTAGTAAGTGGGTTTTTTTAGCTTTTGGCCACTAAAACCACCTTGGGTTCCCTGCAGTCTGCAGCTAGGGATAGAGGACATGTTTCCCAAACTTTTTCAAGCACATTTTTTAAAGTCACGTACCCTTGGTGGTTATAAAATAACCAGCCAGGTTTCCCAGGTAGCCAGGACTAGGGGCAGTGGAACTTAGTTACAAATGGAAGGTAGAAGTTATCATGCTGGTGAGGAAGGAGAGCATGCAGGACCATCAAGTGTTATCATTTACATGCCACAGGTGCCAAAAGGCAGATTTTCAGACGGGAAGCCATGCAGCAGAGTGAAGGGTGTACAGTCAGGTACTCCTCACAACCTCTTGTTAGTACTTCTCTCTGCAACTAACTTGCCCCTTGCTCTCAACAGATATCCACTTCCAGCAGTTTTCAGCCAAGTAACTCATAGCACCATGTTTCAGTTTGATGTCTGATCTTGCACAAGGTGAAAGCAGGCACTTCATAGCATCACAGAAATCCCCTGCAGAGTAAGCTAAGCGACCCTAGTCCAGCCACTTGCTCCTGATGTGACAACAGCCTTCTCTTTCACAATTAAAAAATTAAAAATAAAACCTAAAAGTTTTACTGAAATTCTGTTCCAAACTAGCACTTTTTCTGAGATGCTGGTACAATGACTACCCATGGTGTGAACATTAATGTAACAAGACAAGATATTTATACACTCCTGTTGTCTCCACTACCTTTCAGCAATGCTAGGGGATGGTAACCAGGTTTGTGGCCTTTTCACATCCTTTCACCTGTCACAGCAATCCCTCTCAGTGGCATTCTGCTAGATTTAACTCATGTCATGTTCAGTGCTTTACTGAAATTTCAGAGAGTTATAGAGCTCGCTCTATAAGAATCCTGTCCAGAGGCAGAAAAATGTGGACCCACAGGCCAGATCCAGCCCACCAGAACAGCCAGATCGTATAATTATTCACTTCCAAATAATAATCCATCCTCCTTCAAGAAGGCCTCCAAGAGGTAAGCAAGGGCTGGGGAGATGGATGAGTTGTCACACCAACACACACCCACTGCCTTTAATATTCCTTGTGCTGTGACCACACGTGCATCTGTCAGCTCACCTTTCAAGAAGAAAGGTCCATGTATCATCTTGTATCCTCCAAAGAATTTCGTCCACAGACAGTGATTGACTGGACTACCTCTTGAATGACCATGTTCTTCTGCTTTTCTGCATCTCATTTATTCCCTTGTGATAGGAAACACAAATTTCTCTGGATTTTCTGTCTATTCTTTCATACACCATGTACTGCTGCCTTCTGCAACTCTTTTTGCTGTCTACAGTCAAGCTGGTCTCAAGCAGTGCTCAGTCTAGTTGTTCATGTAGATATGACCTTATCCAGTTACTGTATTAATCTAAGACTGTAACTGGAATACTTTCCAGTGTAGAATAAAGTATCTAATTCAAACTAAAGACTGAACCATCTTTTACTCAGTCGACTTTGTGGACATCACATTTCTATTGTATTTCCTACCAAACAAAGGTTTTACTTGGCTTTCTTTTTGTTTGTTGATTTTAAGTAAGAGACTGGAATTAATCAATACATACACACACCCCTCCCTTTTTTACATGTATAGGTACATGTATACAGCTATCTATAACAAGGTGTGTATTTTTATACTGAGTATTACAACAGGAACAGTTTTCTGATAGTTCACTGTTAGTTCTCCTCAGTGGATACATTAACACACCCTTCCAATGGTTCTGTCTGTGTGGTTGCTACCTAGTTTTTGTTAGACAAAGTTGCATTCAGCATCTCTTCATATGACGAGTACTGACCCCTTTATTCCTTAGGGAAAAAATACCTCCGCAAGCAGGAACTGCCTTACTGTGAAAGCAAGCTCTGTGTGCTGGTGTGAGGCTAAGCTCCTGCTGCTTCTCCAACAGCCTGGCTGGCTGCTCCTCAACACTTGACTTTCAAGATACCAGCCACCTTTCTTGCCTGCTGCTCAGGGACTCCTTGTCCCTTCTCTCTGTGTTTGTGAGTATGGTGCCAGTGGGGACATGCTCTGAGCTCCTATAGGGAGGATGGGCAGAGATGGACGAGCACAGTTCCAACCTGATCTTGCCAGCTCCATGTCCTGCCGTTCCCTCCTAGGCACAAGGTGTGGCTGACGTTGGGCAGACCAGAGAGCCCTGGCTCCTCCCTAGTATGGTCTCTGCATTGCTGGCCAAAGGGAGCTGCTGTTTCAGGGAGCTCAGGCTGCTCCGTGTCTTGTGGATAAGTTCCTGCATGTGGCAGAGGAGCAACCAGACTTTGCTGAGCACCTGGGGTGGGTGCAGGTCCCAGCTGCCCATACTTTGGGATGGTTTCTTGAGTTAGTCTGTGGTTCTACTCCTCTCCCTCTCCTGTGGGTTTTCCATGAGCTCCTTGCACAAAAGGAGGGGAGAGGCCAGAGGACCTGGAGTTTCTGACCCCGGCGCAATTAGCCCTGGGGGTCAAGGGGCCGTCAACTGGCATCTTATTTGTCTCCTTGTCCTTGTCAGGATCCTTGGCTGAGGCAGGAAAGCAGGGGTTATATAAGCAAAGTGTTAAAGCAATTGTTTTCTGGGCAATGAACAGATCAGGTGAAGGCTGTTTCCTTTCTCCCATCTGCTGCATTGCAGACCCTTTTAGACAGAACAAGTGGCAGCACAAAAGCCAGGGGCCAGCTACATGTTTTAGTATTGTGTGGGTCTAATTCTTTAATCCTGTGCCATTCTTACCAAGTGATCACTGACTGACTGAAAGGAAAAATCCTAAAGTATAGATTCTAAAAGTGCAGAAATGGAATCACTTGAACCATGTCTGATTAAAAAGAAGGAGACCAGACATTCAACAACAAGTGGATCAAATTTAGTTGGTTGTAGGATTGACGTGTCTCCGGTGTCGTCTGCAACAAGAACCAAATGCTAATTGCCTGACACTATTAAACACCTCATCAACTGTGACTTAGGGGTCTCCCTGTGCATGACTTCAGAAAAACAAGCCTGCCTTTATGCTTATCCCAGTTTTGTGATTTTCAGCGGACCTATTTTTCTGATGCTAATGGGGGTAATGTACTTTGTTGCTACCGTTTTGCAAACTGCTTTTGATGAAGTACACAGAGGAAGCTTTCACACAGTTTGGATTCACTAATTGGAAAAAGACTTGAGACAAATCTGAATGGCACCATGTTTCCCCATGTCATCACAGAGCCGTTGATATGCTTCAAAAGACCACAAGGAATGGTGGTGACATACTTCGTTTTCAGAACTTTCAGAAGAAGGGAGAAAACAGGAAGATTCTAATAAAAATGCTAAGTAAATATATGATCTTGCCAACAAGAACTTGTCCTATGAAGCCATTATTCAGAACAAGATGAAAATATGAAGAATGCGACCGCAGTTTTTTCAACCTTTTTTTTTTTCCTTAAGTGGGAATATTATCCCAGGACTTTTAAATTGTTGGGAGTCAAGTCAAATTCACAGATTCTGATGTACTGCTTGAGTAGTAAAGGGTATTTCCGGGAAGTTTCTAGGAAAGTGGCCTGCTGCTGGGATAAATAAAAATCTGACTTACCCAAAGAAGGGCAGTTGTATTTATATTTGCAGTGCATAGGTGACACAATGCTCGTGAAGGTTTGGCTGCAAGACAGCTCGTACACTGGCAGAGATAATTGCATCCGCAGTCAGAGTCATCTGCAGAACTGAGTATTGACTACTACTATGGATCACGCTGTGCTTTTTTTTTGTCATCCTGGAAACATTAAAAAGAACCACAGCTCGTGAATACTTGTTGTCACGGGCAAGCTGTGACCTTGCCGACCATAAAGTATGCAAAGCAATGTAATGAAACTAGAGCTCAGTGAGGGTTGATATGGCAACACAGATGGGAAAATCCAAAGAAACCGATACTGGTAGAATTTAGAAAGTCTTAATTACTGAGTAGAAAATGCATGGATCGTATGTTACGGTCGCAGAAGTTCTATTACCTGGAAAATTTTATTTCAGTCCGTGCGTCAGATCAGACAAAAGTTATTCTAGGAACAAATCCTTGAGAAACTTGGGAGTGTAATAATTGAATTTTAAAGGTGAATGTAGTTTCCAGGAAGATACCAAAGGTGAAAGAGGAACCCAAATGTGCACATTGAGAAAAAAAACTTTACGGCCTCATCAACTCAGAAATAACAAATTATAATAAATATTCAACCAGGATATGGTCGTAAAAGTTTATGTCATTATTTGAAATGCTGAAGTTCTCAAAATAAACTGTAAAACAAATAAATGTTCAATGAGGCATGCCCCTTATTTCTATAAAACGAATTGATATTTTTGCTTCTCCTCTTGCAAAATGGCTAGAAACTTTCCAGAAGACAAATAGGGATACTACAGATACAATTCAGAGCTTGTGGTCTTTAGACACTAAATTCTAGGCAGAAGAAGCTGGATGAAATAAAGATAAGAAGCTGAAGCTTAATTTATAGATTACATAAGATCCCTGCTTTGACATCATTATTTAGAAGATACTGTGCCTCTGATTATTGTTATATATATATGTATATGTGTGCATGTGTGTGTGTGTGTGTATATATATATATTTTCTACATTTAGCCATAACGCATACTATCTGCTTTCAGAATTGGTGTAGTTGATAAAAATAATTTTAGTGGGATCCATGCTGAAAAACAAAATTCTTGTGCTCAGCGTGAAAGGAAAAGATGGTTTCAGTTTTGAGTAGGATGGTCATGACTCAACTACTGCAAAATTTTTTAAGTCTGCCTTGACAAAACTGGTGACCTACAGCTTACAGCTGCTGTAGAAGAATTGTTTTCAAGAAATGATGAAATCAATCATGTACAAGATTTTTTTTTTTTGCATTTATAATTCACGGGAATTTTAATACTGAAAAGAGTAGTGTTTCAAATGGTTGTTTTTTTAATATGATTAAATGTCCAATTGTCCAGTTTTGGCAAGGTTAGGTAATATAGTCCATACTCCATCTTTCCTTTATAAGTAAAATCCCTAAATATTGAGGATGATACTAAATCTATTTTCCCAGTCTCAGAATCCTGTGCCCTATGATTGTGTATGGAAATGCAATATGAAACTAAAGAAAAGAAAAAATTTCCTCATCTGTATCAGACCTTCTCAGTCAAATTTTTTGGGAGATGTTGTGGAATGCGCATTTCACGACAAACAATGTTTTAAATTTTTGAAGTCAGCTGTTTCTTGGTGATAAAGATGAATTCAAAAAAATATTTTGGAAGCAAATGGGTATGGTCTTCTCAGCCGCAAGGACTAGGACCTATCACAAGGCTATTTGTAAAAAGTCAGACCGATCTTGATTTTCACTATCCAGATTATAAGAAGAAATATGAGGGGAAAAAAAATTAGAAAGACAGTCACATTAGATAATGACATGTACACTGGATTTGTAGAGCACTTTGTTTATACCAGGATGTTATCTGTCACATGAGCAAAGAGTTGTGAGTACAGCTTTTATTTTTATGTGCAATATGTCAATTGATTTGTACCATTTCTTCATATTGCACAATGGTTCTACATCAGAGAAAATATATCCCTCTCCAGTCGGGCAGTCACTGCAGCCAGCACCTCTCTCATTCCAATAGCATACCTTTTTTTAGGCAATATATTACATACAAAGAAACCATTGTACTTTCACTCCTGCCAAATGTGATACAGCTTACAGGACACAAAAGAGCAGAACGGTTCCTTTTAATAGATCCTGAACCTTCAAGTAAATATAGAGAGGTTGCTCAAGCGCTAACCTCTGAAAACTGAACCCTGCAGCTTTGATTGTAGTAGCTCAAACAAACCAAACTCTGCAGGGCTTGCCCGGTGGTAATTGCAATAAACAACATACAAGAGCTCCCAAATATTGCTCAACCGAGCACGGTGTTGGCGACCCGCCAGGCGTCTGATGGCCACTTCTGTTCTGCGCACAACGGTGCGGCGCACAGCCACCCGCCGCCACTGAGGAGGATGGCAGCAGCCCAAGGGACCAGGGTGGCTTTCCTCAGCCAGCTCCGCAGGGCGGCGGTGGAGCAGAGGCGAGGCACTGGGGAAATCCTGGACATCTGTGGATCACATTTGGCCTCTGCACCTCCCCTGGTGCTTACACGTAATGAGTCAAGGAATAATACATACACAAGTCATGGGGAGCGGTAATACAACAGAGTACAACCATTGTGGCCAAAATAAACAAGGCTAACAGCGCTTTCCATTCAGAGCGGTGCTACTTGTAGCAACTGGGAGCATTTCATTATATTTAAAGCAAAATAGCGTACGGGGAATATGTCACTTGGAGAAGAAAATCACTTGTGTAGAGAAAGACCTGCTCCCATTCACATTGAGATCACCAACAAAGCTCTGACTGCTCCTTCCCAGTAGGCTGGTTTGGCCTGATGTCAGCAGTGATTTTTGCAGGTTGTAAGCCTGTGCATTATCATGGCAGAGCCCTAGTGAAACACTGGGTGGTAAAGGGGGTAGTTCTCAGCAGAGGAATCAATATTCAACTTCCTAAGTACCTGGGAGCAATTCCCCCACCGCCACCACTCCGTGCTGTGCTCCACTGCCTTCCCCATTAACTGCGTTTGAACACATAAAATTGACCTCTGCATGTAGAGAAGGGTTCCAAGGAAAAACAAAGGCCGAGTTTTCTTTCAGGATTGCCAATATGGGCAATATCACTTATTTGTAGTTATTACTCTGGTTGACAGGTGGCTAGGGGGAAATAATACCTGCAGAAACACTGTACCCAATGAGGGAACCCTAGCTAGAGAGCAGTAACAAAGAGACCAGGCAGTGACGGTATATAAATTAATCATGAGTGCATGACAGGATGCTTTGTGCAAAAAAGCAAATTGCTATGTTTGGACATGTTCCAAGGGAACCTGAGTAAATCAGTGACATAAAGCATTCCCCTTTTCACAACTCAGAACTCAGGCATGAGATCCTGGCTCATGTTGGTGAGCACTTAGTCACACCAGCAGTCCCACGGACTCCAAGAGCATAACTCACGGAGTCTGTTTTGTTCTGGGCCCCTTGATTCAGAAGAGCTAGTGATAAACCAGGGCCACCTAAAATCCAGAAACACAATTGATAAAAAGGTCAGGGGTCATGATCTCTCGGGGAAAGCAGGTAGACTTTGCTCAGGCTGGTGAAGAGGTAAAAATGGCAATATGCCTTTTGTCAGGAGATGATGCAGGTGTCAGTGAATGATTAAAAAAAAAAAAGTTCTAGGAAAAAAGTTCCATGAAAGAGAGAAAAGAAGATGGAATAAATACCATTATAGTAAAACTCACAAGTGCAACCGTATGAAAAGGTCTTTAAAGATCTGTTCAGTCAGGCAAGAACAAGTACACCCTGAGAAATCACCAAAGTACATAGAACCCCCGCTCCTACCCCCCCATAGGTGCAAGACAAAGCCAGACTTAATACTTAGGAGTGAATGTTAAACAAATACAGCATTAAAGTAACAGTATTAAAAAGTGCTGCAAACTTAGCCTCTCCAAAACCCAGAAGGGCATTCAGTAATGGTTCCCACACCAATTTTGTTGTGATTAAGGGACACTCCAATCCCCTCCCCCCCGCCTCAAAGTAAGCTAAAGCAGAAGTATAAATAAAGCCAATAAAAATAAATTATTGAACAGCAACAGTGGTTGTAACAATTTCATCACTGGGAAAGAAAAAAACCCTCACATTTTAAGCCTTTCTTGATGTGAACGGGAGAAAAAACAAGCTAGATTTCAGAAAGAGGAAATCACACAGTCTTCGGCTCTTGGAATATTACAGATCTGCCAAAGGGCTTGTGACTGAAAAACCTACTAAATGGTGGACAAGTTGATTCACATGCCTGAATATAACCAGGCTACTTTTAGGCTGTAAATTCACACAGTATTAAGGCTCACCTAAGTTTCACTGTGTCTTGAAAGGTACCAAATATATATTTTAAAAAGATACAATTAGACTGAATATTGTTACAGGACAGAAGGCCAGGAGTACTGTTAATGAGTTATAAGCCTGGGGTCAGGATTCTCCAGACTAGCATGAGATAAATGGGAGACTTACTTATGCAAATCACATAGCTGGAAATCATGTTTTGACTCTATAGCCAACTCAAGGCTTTCCAAGTGCATGGAGATATTTAAAATGTTGCCAGTATTATTAAGCTGATTCACAGTCTCCAGATAAGCCCCTTCTAGCCACGAAGACAGTGTATCCAGCATCAATATTTCTGTCTTTCCAAAGCTGAGGACAAGACATCCCTAATGCAGCCAAAAAGCAGTAACATTCAGACATTACTCCATAGTTTAGACTGAATTTGCAGTGTCCCCATGAAATACAAATACACTCTACCTTATACTTTATAATGTTCTCCCCATCAGGCTGTACTTTAAAGAACACAGACAGCAAAGATGATCCATATTTCACAGTCCTCAGTGAGGAGACCGAGTAGCCATCACCAGGAGTGTATTCCACCACTCTGAAAGGGCAGGAACCACCAGAAAGCCACTTCAATTAACACAGCAATATCCCTGGCTGATGAAGCAACTATCCACGATCAGATATATCACTAGCAGCAAAGAGGTCCAACACAAGCGAAGTAGCTTGAAGATTTTAATCTTACATTATCAGGGAACAATTTACAGCTTCTCATGTATGATATGGACTCCTAAGAAAGACTAAATGATGTAACGTCATCTGAATCAATATCCCTTGAGGGGGAAGAATTGCTGCATTTCCTAAACTGGAGATTTATTAGATGGGCTGCAGCTGTCAAGCACTTTCCAAAATGCAAGCAAGCAATCTGCTCTTGAGGACTGGGTGAAATGTCCATGTATTTTAAAGTACCTGGTGGTTTACCTCCATTAATAATGTGTTAATAATGACTGTACCTTTGCACTTACCTAAACTGTGATGAAGAGGAGAGAATTACAAATGGCTGTCTTCAGGGTATAAGAATGTGAGAGGTCGCCCCACCAGAAGCTAACCTGAACCCAAACACAAAGCAACAGCCCATGGAAACCCCAAGCTCCTAGTCAAAAGAAAAGGAAAAACTTGCTAAAAGCCAACTGACCTTTTCCAAAATGAACATTAGCAAAGTATTCATAGTACTTTATAGAAGGCAGCTGTAGAAGGTGATACCACATAATGCTACAGCCACTTTTATGTCCCGGCTTCAGTCATGTCCCCTGCTTCACGCCCCCAGCCACCTGTGAAGTCTAACAAATGATCAAATTCCAATATGCTTTTCAGCCATTTCCCCTGCAGAATGTAATGCAAATGTTCCACATCTCCCTTAAACATCAATGGCTTCCCAGAAACTGAAAGGCTGCGGCGTATGGTATAGCATTCATAAATCAAATGTTTCTCTTATTAATGGATCAGTCTAGGATGAGCCCTTTCCTGGCTAGATGAGTAAGGTACATCCATTTGTCAGTAGTCAGGCACTGAAAGAGACTGCCCAGAGAAGCTGCAAAATCTCTGTAGCTGGAGGTTTTCAAGACCTACCAGGACAAAACCCTGAACATCCAGGTCCGAACTCTGTGTTGACCCAGGTTTGAGCAGGAGATTGGAACAGGTGACCATGGGCCAAAATCAGATGGGCAGTCCTACAAATGCTATCTAATAAGATGGGTAAAAATTTGCATGAAATATAGTTTAAATGGTTAAACTGTCACTTTGGGTCTACTCTCCATCACAAAAAAAAAAAAAAAAAAAAGGTCAAACACTGCTTGCCTTGAGGGCTGAAACCTCTAATGCCGTGAGTCCACTTGCCTCTCCCATTCTCTGTGAAACTGCAGAATCACTAGTGGGGACAATGGGGAGCTGCTATGATCTCGAGAGGTAGGGGACGAGTTGTATGCAAATCCAAAAACATGCAGGTAACTGCAGTGTTATTTATGTGATACCATTAAGACTGAGTTTTATTTCAGCAGTCTTACAGACTTGATGAGACAATTTGAAAAGTCAATTGAAACAATAAGAAAATAGTACTTCATCGATTTCAAGATTCCTTGCCAAAAGTTTAAGAAAGAACCCTGAACATTGCTCAGTTTCTTAAACAGATTTTTCTTTAATTTTTTTTGGCTTACAGACAAAATTCTAATTTCAAGATATTTTACCATAAGCATAAAAAGCAGAAACATTTTTAAACAAATGCACTTTCTATTAAAAATAATACGAAACAAGTGAAAACCCTGAGAAAAAAAATATTTTGACAAAATGCATTTTTTCATACCAACATCTCAACACTTCCTTAGTGAGAATTCTTTGTGTCTGGAAGTTATTTCTGATATACATGGTGTAGGAGAGGGAAGAATGAAGCTCTGGTGTGTATAGCACTGTCAGACGTATTGGAATAACCTCAAAGGCCTATGAATGAAAATCCCAGTCAGACTGTCTCTGCAGGAAATAGTCCATTCAAAGTCTGGATCCCTTTCAGAGAATTTTCTAGCAATATATATTAGCATTTATCAGTAAGCATTAAACAAGCCTTACAGGTATGTTACTGGCTGTTTGTTAACGACCAGTATGAGATTTTTCCAGGGTCACTGGCTCCTTATTTGCCTTTCATGAATGCAGAGCCAGTCAATCTCCAAGGCACGATAATGCTTCATCTCGTGCAAAAGATACAGATTTATCACTCAGCTCTCCAAGGGAGTTGCAGCATGCTTGGGTTGCGACGGCTACTTTCTGACATGTACAATTTGATGTGTGATAAGTTACTGTTTGCATGTATGATTGCAGGAGATTTTTTTGTTGTTTTCTTACATTAGTTAATCTTTGATTTATCACCCAAAGGTTGGTTTATTTTCCAGGTCCATTTGGAAATATGTGTAGTCCAAAAATATTAAAGAATTCCACAGTCTGGGTTCATTCCCCTAGGAATGTGCACTTCTAAAAGAATGCAAGCATACAGGAGACTGGAAAGCCATCCTGTCCTGCACGCAGGATTAGACATCAGTACGAATGAGTGTAGACCCTCACAGACACGCAGAAGAGTAAGTGGGTAGAGATCCACTGGTTGTTTTTCTTGGTCTTTAAGGTGAGCAGGTAGTATCTGGTCATTATCTTTACACGGATCTATTTTCATCTTCCCTTCAGTCTCCCGAAATACACAAAGTTCAGATTTTGTTTGGTATAATGCTAATGACAGCAAATTTCTTCAGTACATCCTTCTCTCAGTGTCCTTAGCTGCAGCCAAGACCTGTGATTAATCAAAGAAAACACTTCAGCAATGTCCAAAAGCTCACACTGTCTACTGGATCTTGTTTGGGTATCTGTGTGGAAGAAAATTTGGCCTTTTCCAAGATTTGAAATGAATTCTTTACTGGATTATGAAGATTTCAGTATCTGACAGGTATCAGTTTTGACACTGCTGCTATAAACTAAAGTCAGAATTTTAAGTCATGACAATTCCTCCACACCTGCCCTGAAGTTGTTGCAGGTTTCATAGAACCAAAGAATATTTTGGGTTGGAAAGGACCTTTACAGGTCATCTAGTCCAACCCCCCTGCTATGGGCAGTGGCATCTTCAACTAGACCAGGTTGCACCATTCAACCTGACCTTGAATGTCCACCTGGACAGTCATCATGGAGTAGCCGCCAACTGACTTCCATGGATTTGTTCTAGCCTTCGTTTTAACCCACATATCCACTGAGTCACCATGACATCCTTGTGTCAGCACACTGCACAGCTGGGTGAAGATCTGTGTGGTTTAAGTCTTGTTCTGTCCAGACAGTTCATCGAAGGCCTCTTGTTTTTTGATTGTGACGAGAAGCAAATAATAATTTCCCACTCTCCTGGTTTTAGGATTTTCCTTTTTTACCACCCATTAAAACACCCACAATGGGAAACTTTGCGTGTCTTGCAGAGGAAGGCAAGCACATAGAACACACTTTACTGAACACATCAGAGTTAATTTGCACGCTTTTTCTTTATGGTTTCCTTGAAATTAACAAAATCAGCCAAAGGAGCAGATTTGAACAACTGGTGCAGGAGGAACCATCTGGCAGCCAAGAGGCAGTGGACTGTATTTACCACAGTGTGGGCAAAGCACGCTTGCTGTGAAGCTTCAGAGAAATTGGGTTGCTTGTGGTGACCTCTGGGCCAAACCAGAGGTCTCCATGGTGCTCGCTACCATATCTCACTCATCTTTTGTCTTTGGGAATTCTGTTAAGCCTTGAAGCACCACAGAAAGTACAGAAGTCTTTCAGATTTCAGATTGGTGAGTGTATTTCCTTAAGAAGGTTCTTGGCATCCTGTGGAAGTAAGCGAATGACTGGCTACTCTGGCTGCTGCATAACTACTTATTGTTTTATTGAACAAGGGAGTAAAAAGTCACATAAAACCTTGCATATTATAAATGACCAGGGTATAATTCAGACCTGCCTATGTGTGCATTAATTTACACATTGGTCTTTTTGGAAAAAATGTCAACTGAATAAATATAGCTTAGGCTGAGCACTTGAACCACGAATGATTTTTATTATTTTTTGGTTAAATTCCACTCATCTTTTTTTCCCCCTTTCCTGGCATGTGAGTTTTTCAAGTGCAGAATGAAACCTTTTGCTAACAAGGGGAAAAAGAACTAGGACTACAGAAAAACCACATACCTTTTCCAAAGTCATTAAGAGCAACTTTTGGCACTTTCCATATATGGGACATAAAGCTTTATGAACCTAATCCTTAATCTCTAGGTTCTCTGACTGATTTATATGTTTACTTATGGTGTTGTGTATTTTCTTCTTCTGAAGAGCACAGTCAAGTCTCTTAAAATTTGTACACAGGAGACCTTTTTTATGTCAACAGAATAGTGTGAATTTCAAGAAAGTACTTCAACATCCCTCGAGCCTTGGTTGCATATGTATTTTTTGGAAAAGCCCAATTTTGGTTTCTCTAACAGAAGCACATGTGTCCTACAGTCTGTCACGGACTTTCCCGGAGGGCCTGATCCCCAGCAAACCAGCTGCGAGGTGCTAAGAGCCCACAGTGCCCATGGATATCCATGAGTCACCACTGAGAAGTGTTGAGTACCTGCAACTCCCTCTGAAGTTGATGGACATAGCAGGTGCTCAGCATTTCTTCAAAGGGTAGTTGAGAGAGACGGGGAGTACCCTAACCCTGAAAAAAACCTGAAAGCAGAGGGAGGCCCTTAAAGGAAAGAAAATTTGCTGAGGCCCCCGACACACCATTCTTCACAAATCCTGCTCCTGTGGAAGGAACAGGGAGCCCTTGTGCTCTGGGAGGCTGCACACCTGAAATGCCTCTTGTACTACCCTCAGGACTACCATTTAAAGGAAGAGAGGTTAAAAAGTCAGAGAGGTGCCTGCCAGGAGTCACCTCAGCAGGCAGGAGCATTGCCTGCACTTCATCCCTGCACACAGTGTGTCTGCAACTGTTGAGGTCCTTCTGCAGGGCTCACAGCACTCTGGGGTGTTGGCCAGTCCTCTCAGCTCTGTGTTGTCAGTGAACTTGCTGCTGAGAAGGCCTCTGCTCCTCCGTCCAAGTCATTCATGAGTAAGTTAAACAGTGCTGGGCCCAGTATTGAACCTTGCAGGACACCACTCGTGACAGGCCTCCGGCCAGACCCTGTGCCACTGATTGCGACCGTCTGGGATCTGCTGTTCAGCCAGTTCTCAATCCACCTCACTGTCCCTGCATCCAGTCCACACCTGTTGCACAGAATGAACATGATCTTCCCTTTCTTTACCCTTTGTGCTCGTGGCTTTCCAAAGCCAAGCTGAGCTGGCAGCTTCAGTGCTGAGTGACCATAGCACCCAAGATACTCAGGAGAGCACTAATTGGTTCAGGACTCCAGCTGACACTCAAGGGAGGCAAGGAGAAGGTTAGCTCAGATGGAGCCAACATTCGTATGAGTAAACATGGGAAAATCTAGACTGATTTGTTGTTTCAGAGATATACAGAGAAACACTAGAGAGACATATTCAAATGCCCATAGGGAAGGCTGCAGAGGATGCAACTGGGAGAGCTGCTGGACAGATTCCTCATTTTTGTTAAAGAGTGGAAACATGTACAGGTTAAGCCCAGAGAGATGCATCTGAGGGTAGAACATGATTGGTTTTTATTGATAATACACTTGTTCTAGTTTCCCTTCCCTTAGAATAGAAAAAATGCTCCTCTGCAGGAATAATCCACTCCTTTTGCTGAGATAAATGACTCACACTACTTCCTCATGGTTCATTCCATTGTAAATACAATTAATGACTCGGACTCAGAATGTTTCGTTTCCTGCAAATACAATTATTGCCTTCTAAAACAGTATCTCCTCCCATTATCCCTTTAGTGACAGAATAACAATCACGACAAGTACAGAAAACTCGTCTTAGTCCAGCTGAGTTCAGTTGGAGAACAACTGGTTTAGATCTCTCCTACTATTAAGGGAGGAATGTCTTTATTTGTATTACACATGACCATTAGTTCTGATTATCTCTGCAGAGCTTTAAGTAAACAGGGGCTTTAGTGTCTGATTAAAGAAATAATGAGTTCTGAATTTTTTCTTCCATGTGAGTGGAATTTAGGGAAATTTCTGGTATGAACCAAGCCCCAAGAAAGCAAGGTTCTCCCCCTTCAGAAGGCATGTATGCAGTTTCTCCACCATCTACCTCAGCTGTCTCAGATGGTGTAAACCAGCACAGCTTTTGTTGGCTTCAGTGGAGCAGGGACAATGTTCACCAAATGACCCTCAGGCTCTGTTTTTCTGCCTTCCTTTGCCTGCCTTCCTTTGCAAACGGGATGCTGCCTTAATGTGCTTCCCAGAAAGGACACAGCAATACACCTACATGCATTCTGCTTCTACCCTGTGAATTATTTTACCATCCTGAAGAAAAATCTCTGTGCTGAAGCTTCAGTTCTGTGACGCTGAAGCGCTGTTTTCACACCATTCGTACCTTTTACTGCCAGATGGTTTTCCCTGCAGTAAACGTGAGACGTGCGTACGCACGCACTCAACGCCAAGCTTCAACCCCGTAAAGAACCAACAGCAGTGTTTCATGGACTTCCACACTCTTTGTATGAGCAGGAGCTAGAGATTCCCTCTACTGCTGACAGTCTGCAACAGAAAGGAGGTATTTGGGGAAGTTTTGAAAGATGCTGGCACAGCCAAGGAGTAGCAGCGCTACGCTTGCAATCTAGATGGACTTAACAGTGAGACGCAGGTTGTGGTGTTGACTGCCAGGGAGACTAAACAACAGCACAAGGAACTGAAAAAGTATCAAAAGTATTTCCTCAAAGATTAGCTACCCATGTTGCCGTTGTAAGGGAGGGAAGGAAACTTCAGGCTCTCTGACAAAACCTGAAATAGGTCACTAGAAGCAGGCAAACCTCGGAAACCTTGACCTGCCTGAGACTCCAAGAATTTCCATGTGCAAGAGAATAATGCGTTAAGGGAATTCAACAATATTACTTCAAATTTCCCCAGAAATTCCTCAGGAAAAGGGAGCCTCAGTACATAACTAAAAAGAGATAGTAAATCTCACATGAAATATCCCCTAGGGAGAAATGTGGAAGGAAGCTAGCACATTAGCACATGGCCAAGAGCTACGGGAGGGAGGCAAAATCCAGCCCCTCAGTTTGTCTGTGTTGAGGTGGTCCGGGTCAACATACCATTCTCTAGTTGAAAGAGGATCTTTGTCCTGTTCTGGAGGTTCCTCAGAATTGTAAAGGAGCTGAGAAAGGAGAAACTCTCCAGAGTCTTCTTTCCTGAGCTACGTCTTACAGCTGCTCTACAGGAGGTTGCAATTTGCCTAGCAGAGCCAGTAGATGAAATTCACCCGTGCTGCTTTGGTTGCTGTGGAGAGCGTCTGGCTCAATGTGCCATCACTGAGGCATGAGGTACATGAGGCATGTATAAGAACAGCTGAATTTCAAGTCTTAGTCTCAAGGATGCTCAAATGTCTCACTGGACATCAGAGGAACTCAGCTTCTAAGGCAGTTTGAAAAACCAGAGTTCACCTTATTCCTCATGTAGAAACCTTCCAAATGTTTATTCACATGTCAGTCTTTAAAGTGCATACAAATATCACATTTGCTAGGTCTTTTGTATAGCAGGGAAATTATAGTAACAGTTGGGGAATGTAACATTTATTTTTGTCATTTTGGTGGGATGTGTGTTTCTGAGAAGATGTAGCTGGTAAAATTCTTCCATTCCAGCAGGGTGAGTGAGAAAGCTCTTCTTGCAGGACCTGAAGTAAAAACCTGTCACATCAGCAGTGATGGAAAATCACCCTATGCTGTGCAGGGGATTGTCCCCACATGCTCCTGACTTTAGTCTAGAAAAAGCTCCATGACTTCCTCCTGCATTTAATTTGCAAAATTAAAACTCACAGACCTGGTAGCCCTTTAGGAGAGCAGCAAAATTTTCCACCCTTCGTGCAGTGGTCCCTTTTCCCAAATCACACTCGGTATAAGTAATTTGCAGTCAAAGATTACAGACCTCAACACAACCTTCGCCTTCTGTTGATGAAAGCCAACAGCAATCCATTAGTTCTGCCTGTTATATGAGGGAATGACTGAATGCACTTTGTACAGCCGCATAAACATGCCTCTTCTGAGATACACTATGGCTATACACTGAAAACTTACACACTGCTCACCTGAGAGATCTAAACTCATCTAAGAGGTCTGGGCACAGGTCCTTTCTTCGTGGAGCACAATGGTTTGGCATTCACAGTGTGGACTTTGAAAGATGGATAAAAAGCCACAGCTGAGCATTAGCTTTCTCTTACCTTCCCAGGAGTAGATATTTGCTGCAGAGTTGACATCACTCTTCTGAGTAGTGACAGGGGAGGACAGCATCAGATGATCCTTCCCTAACCTGTAGCCAAAGTTTGGCAGTCCAACTGCCCACAGGTTTGGAGAAAACCTGTGGTACATGGGTGGCAGGACCCACACAATTTTTGTACGCTGGCTGACTGAGGAACATCTCAGAGCAGGAGCCAGGACATCTTCTTCCTCATGTCTCCCTACTTCACTGAGAAGGAAGCATGAGGCTGGAAAGGGCTAAGAGGCTGAAGTGAGGATAGGAAGACGGGGAGGGGGAAAGAAGGGGGGAAAGGGGCTGGTGGAAGGAGTGGGGTGAAGAGCAGACAGAAACCAGAAGAAGGAAGGATTTTCATGTCTCCCTTTGACATACCAGCACAATTCATGAGAAAGGCAAGCTTTTGATAAGAAAAATATTTAATTGTCATTGTTAGTTTAAATATTTGCAGAGCCCTGAGATCAGAGAAACACTTTGGGTGTCATCACATTAAAGGCAGGAATAAGCACAGCAATATTACTCCAGTATTATTTTAGTCATGAACGAATATGAACGCTGCACTGAGGGCTGGAGGGTTGCAGATGGGATCAAGAGGTGGCTCATAAAACAATCTTGACCTTAAGAGCAGTTTCACACCCTGCGAGAGCTTGTGTGCATCTGTGGGAAAGCAGCCCCCGCAGACCTCGCCGCTATACCTCCGCCAGATGTGAGGGCCCGTGGGCAGCATCTGGTGCTGCACAACTCCAAAACTGAGCACACCAATGTTATCTGAAGATCCACATCACACACTGTACACAATAAGTGAAAGCAGAGTGCTGCAGGGTAGATGCAACATCAAAAACTAGGCTGCCAAAAAGTGTAATCTTCCTCTAGGAAATTTATTGCTTGGAGGACCCTGTGCTATTCCCATATGAAGATGTTTGCTGCTGGTGGAGCCACGGGTCTGCCCCAGCTGCTCCTGCATGCAGCCTGCAGGACTGGGGTGCCAGGGCACCCCACAAGTCGGCAGGCGCAAAACCCTGCTTCTGCTCCAGGGATCACAAGTGATTGCACACCTGCACGTGCAGGCACCCCACTGACATTGTGCCACTACTCCCACCACCCTGGTAGTAATTTTCTTGCTTTGGCTTATTTTTAAGGACTCAGTGGGTACATTTCCATGCTGGGCCACCCCTGAAAAGTGGTACATGAGCTTGTGCTTTGTACCCATGGAGAGAAGAGGGGTGCAACTGGGTGACTGATGGGACAAGCCCTCTGTCCCTGATCCAATCCCACCAATCAAAGGGTGCTTGTCCAAGGAAAAGGAAAATCAGCCCCCCCACCCAGCTGGGGACCAGCTCCAGGTGGCTCAGAAGCGCAAACAGCATGTACCCTTGCTTCTGTCTTTCTCATTTCTGTTTTTACTGATCTCACACACACACACACACACACACACACACACATATATATATACTATTTTTAACCTCCAAAAAAAAGTTAGTAGGAATTTTTTTCCTATTGGCTACAAGCTGTGATGAAATGACTTCATATATTGACTAGATTTTGTCTCCAAACATTGAAATATTTGTGTGAGGGCTGTGTCTCGGGACCCGTCAGAGTGCTGTGCAGGTTGATGCGACGCACTGGTTGCCACGGTACTGAGAATGCTGGGATCCCTCGACTGGCCCAAGCGCAGCTCAGTACACAAAGCACTTCTTATACCTGGCCCCGAGCAGCCCAGCCTCACGCTAACAAAGGCTGGGAGTTCATTTAGCTCATTGCAATCTGTGGATTCCCTCACAAATGTTTTCCAGCAGATGTGCAAGCCCCTTTAGAAATGGCACACGCGTAGATGGCTGTGCGTCGCGTATGAACGTGCTTTGCTTCATCACTTTTAACATACTTCTTAGAAACCCTTGGCTTCAGCCTGAAAAACCACAGATTTCAGTTGCATGCAGAATTTCAGCTTATAAACGACTCCTCTTTGCCTCAATGGCCATGCTCATCCTGAGGAATTGTGACTTAAACTCAGACAGGAGAGACTTTCTTTGTTTCTTTTTCAATTTCGGTTGACAGGGGACATGCCCAGTGTGCCACAGGGCCTGCTGAGGGGGTTTTAAGCTTGTATTACACCCAGATGGTCGGTGCTGACAGAGCTAGCTTTGGCTGTGAGAGATGGCTGGCAGGCACTGTGGGGCTTGGGGCTGGCCTGTGAGGCTGGACCATAGGTCCCCAGGAGCCATGGGATGATATGGGCCACTCTGTGACAGCCTCATTCTTTGAAGGCTGTGATGTGTACACGGTGCCACGAGGCAGGGGAACATCAGGAGGCAGCTTGGGAAGGTGGCTGCCTCCAGAGCCACCCCCTTTGTATGGTGATGGAGAGGATTGGTTTCAGACAGATAGACCTTGACACCAGGTCTGTGTCCATCATCTTGGCCAAACCACCCAGGCTGCTGACTCCAGGGCAGTCTGTGTGTCTGGGCCCACAGTGACATGGAGGCTGCTGGCAGGACTGGTCTCCTTGTAGGAGTGTGGGTCCAAGGCCGGGAGTAACCATGAATGATCCTTTTGTCCCCTTTCCCCCCTCCCCTTCCTCACACCAGCACATATATATCCTCAGGTGGCCAAGGACCAGGGTATAAATTTGACTTCTCCTTAGTCAAAACTTCCACTAATTTGATCATGGTTTTGCCAAGGAAGGAATAAATATGGAGCAGGGACTTTGGGGATTTGTGCTATAAAAGTGAGAGCTGGAGAAACCGAGACTGAAGCAAATTTTTGAAGCAAGCGGTCAGATCCAGGCATCCTGGCTCCTTTCTCTATGTAAATCTGGCCAAGCCTCTACCCCCGGCCTCAACACCTGCCCCCAAGTAGAGCACAGATCATCAATTGCCAGTGGGGGACCTCTGACAATTGATAACAGCAACATCCTGAGTTTCATGAGGGTCAAGCCAGCTCTAGGTCAGGCCAAGCCACAAGGGTTGAGAGCCAGCTTTGTACTTCTGACCCTGTATACTGGCGCTGTGCACAGCTCTTTGTCCCAAACCTCTGCAACGTGCTTATCAAGCACACTCATATTAAGGCAAGCTGGAAATTTCACACTTCTGAATGCAAAATAGATCACTGCATACAGTTGTCCCATTTGTGCAGGTGTATTTTGCCTTGGTGCCAGCACACATATATTTCCAGTTACAGCGTATGTCCCTATCTTGTGAAAATTCAGACACTTCTTGTCTGCTGCCTGAAAATTTGAGATTTGTCTTTTCCTTATAAGCTTTAATGCCCAGTCTAGGAGCAGTTTAAATACCCAAAGGACTGGGGTTAAAACCAGCTGAATGATTCCCAATGCAGTCTTAAAAATGAATTTCCTGTTCCCTCAGGTGTGGAGAAGTCCTTTCCTTGCAGCTGGGCCAATGAATTGGGCACCTTATTTCTTTCATTTTCCCATTAGCCAGTGTGTAATAAAGCACCGCAGACATCAAGCATAATTTAAATCTCCACTTCTACTTCTGCTCAATATGCATGTCTGCGTAAGGTATAGGATTTTTTCCCTTGCTCTCTTTTCTGTTTCAATTTATCTCCCTCAGTCAGGAGTTTGCTGGTGAATACAATGGCTTCAGACTGGAGAGAGCTGCAGCTAATTTTCTTGTTCTGTTTGAATAAATGGCTGTTGACTCTTACAGAAGTAGGTTGGCCTTCTCATGTGGTTGTAATCTCCTTAAGTCCCAGCCACAGAGCTCCTTATGCCTGCTGCATAAAAATTACACCTTTCATACATGGCTGGATTTGGCCTTGTTTAATTCTTTTCTGCATATCCAGCTCTAAAAATACTGACCTTGGGAAGGTCCCATTGCAAATGTGTTTTTCTGAACACTCTAGTTCTCCTTGTTCGGGTAGCTTTCACCGCTTGTCCTACCATGGAAGAGGAAGGGAAGCCTCCACACCATGGGGGAAGTATAAATTTCTTGTTGTAGGAAGCAGGGTCCTCGTGGGCATAAGTGCACCTTGCCACGTGCCCTGCATCGGCCAAGGGAGCGACTGCACGGTGAGATCCCAGTTTGATGCTACCTCCTCTGGAGCTCAGATGTCATCTCCCATGGCCTCGCTCTCCTTGCTGTCCTTAGGATTCTTAGTATAGCACTCAAGGAGTGCTGCTGAAATCTTCCCAGTATCCTCAAGGACAGATGGTTACTAGGGAAGCTAAAAGCATAGCGGTCCAACAGAACTGGCAGCCTGCCATGGTGTCTTTCCACCGCAGTAAGCGACGCACTGTGGTTATTCACCATAAACGAGGTGGCACCCAAATAATTTTTGCCTTCTGTCATGGTTAATCTCTGTAAAGGCCCAGGAATGAATCAAGTCTATTGCTCCATTTCATACATTTCCATAAGGTGGGGTGGCCTCTGTCTGGATACAGTTTCTAGAAAATAAAGTGTTGAGGTCTAAGGATGAAGGTTCACAGTCTTCTTAAACCAGCATACAGTGATGACTTGCTCTTGGTCAAGGTGGATTGGGTTAGAGAACACCCAGGCAAACTCAACATCCACGGGTCCTGACAGGACATATCCACGAGTGCTGAGAGAGCTGGTGAACACCAGCATAGTGAGGCCACTCATGTCATCTTTGGAATGTCATGGAGATCAGGAGAGGTGCCTGAGGACTGGAAGAAAGCAAATGTCACCCTGATCTTCAGAAGGGGCAAGAAGGAAAACTTAGGGAACTGCCGGCCAGCCAGCCTCACCTCAACCCCTGCAAAGGTTATGGAAGGGTTACGGGGTGCTTCATTCTGGAAGCCGTCTCTATCCACAGGGATGACAAGAGGGTGATCAGGAGTAGTCAGCATGGATTCACTGAAAGTAAATCATGCTTGACCAGCCTGATGGCTTTCTATGATGAAATAATTATTTACCTGAATGGATGAAGGGACAGCAGTGGATATTGTCCACCTCAACTTCAGCAAGGTTTTCGACAGCATCTCTCAAAATATCCTTACAGGCAAACTCAGGAAGTGTGGACTGGATGCATGGACAGTGAGGTGGATTGAGAACTGGCTGAACAGCAGATCCCAGACGGTCGCAATCAGTGGCACAGGGTCTGGCCGGAGGCCTGTCACGAGTGGTGTCCTGCAAGGTTCAATACTGGGCCCAGCACTGTTTAACTTACTCATGAATGACTTGGACGGAGGAGCAGAGGCTTTCTCAGCAGCAAGTTCACTGACAACACAGAGCTGAGAGGACTGGCCAACACCCCAGAGTGCTGTGAGCCCTGCAGAAGGATCTTGACAGGTCAGAGAGATGGGCAAAGAAGAACCATCTGAAACTCAGCAAAGGCAAATGCAGGTCCTACACCTGGGAAAGAATGAATCCCTGCACCAGCACAGGCTGGGGGCTGACCTGCTGGTAAGCAGCTCTGTGGAGAAGGACCTTCGGTTATGCATGTTGAAGGCATCCTCTGAGAGTGGTAGGAGAGATATGAAGGGCAGAGTTTCAGCGGTCACAGATCCTGATATCTTTATGTTTAGGTGAGAGCTGGGAAATAAGCTTTGGGAAGCATGTTTTGAGATTTAAATGCCTAGCAGAGTCAGGGCAAAAAAATCATATTCAGGTGCTTTTGTGGATCCAACATGTACAGCTTTGAAGGTATAAATGCAGCACACTTGGCAAATATGCTTGGCAATTAGTTATGCTCCTGAGAACCAGTTACATACAATAAAAAGATCTATCATATTCTACGGATTATAGGGATTTTATGTATCACTTATGTGTCTTTGGGATAAGGTTTCAGCATATGGAATCAAAACCCATGAGCATGAGGAAAACCAGTGGCTATCCACTGTGTCCTTTTCACAATACCATTCTGTCAAGCATCAATTGGTCAGACATTTCAATTTATTTACTGTCATTCCTCAGCTATAAACATTCTGAATGGTTTCAAACACTCAAACCTTGCCATAGCATCCACAATAATGAAAAGTGCAAGTATTTTGCAAGCCGAACAGCATCTGGATTGTTCAACAGCTTAAAGATACGTAGCAGAAATTAAAACTCGGTGAAGTAACCTTTGAAGGACAACATATTCCTCCTTTTAATATTTGTTGTTAACTCAGAGGCTTCAGATTAATTATTTTGCTTCCAGCATATAAATCAACAGTTTGACTTTGCTAGATGCACAGTTCTGTTCCTCTGAATCTTAGAAGCATATTGTTTACACAACATAATCAGCAAATGAAAATTATCTTGTTCACAGAGGATCTGGTTCCCACAAAATATCCACACCCTTCCTTGCTCATGAATTATGGATGTCTGGAGTCTTTACCAGAGACTTGGCTGGGTTATGTAAAATCATTTTCTGGAGAGTGTGTTTTATTTTGAATGAAGCAAGCAGGCAAGAGGCCAGTAGGATTAAAATGGATTCTTTATTTAAAACAACTCACAAAATACAGCAGCTCCTACCATTTTGTTAGTGTCGCCTATTTCTTTCCAGATCCCTTTTCCAGGCTTTGACTGGTGCTCTCGAGTACACTCTGCATCTCTCAGGGCACATCAGAGGGTGGCTGCTGCCCAGGGCCAGTCGCCACCGGAGAGCCGGTGGACACAAGAACAAGGAGACTCTTATTGGAGCCCCAGCTGCCAAGTCACTGGATCCATTATCCTAACCCTAGCACGAGGAAGGGACATCCATCTTTCTGCTCACTCAGCTTAAGGGAAATAATTCCTCCAGGTATAATTTGGAAATACTGTGAAGCTTTAATTCTCTGAAATCATAACAAAGAGCTCTCAGATGCCCTGATGAAAAAGGGAACGCTCTGTATCTATCTAATATTACGTTGCATTCAAAGCTCTCTGAATTTATTTGGACAGTATTAACAGAAGTTTATTGAATACGGGCAAAATAATAAATGAACCACATCCACAAGAGCTGGGATAACATGAGGTACTCTGGCAGTGCCAAGAACCGTCCTGCTTGACCAAGCACAATGCAGTTACCTTCTCCATTCCCAGCAAAATCTACCTGTGATCTCCTTTAACTCACTGCAACATTTTTCTCCTTGTTGAATTTGATACAAAACAGAGAAACCAGACAAACCTGAAACAAGAGATATGGACCTGCTTTGCTGCAGAAGAGGTACCCTGACAGCAACAAACAAACTTAACTTTAGTGTCACGGAAGATACCAGAGTACTGTAAAAAATACTTCTTGGTGCAATGAAACTAAAAGCTGCCAAATCATTTAGCAATGACCTCTGACAGGAGAAATCAAGTCTTAAACTCCCACCTCAATTACTGTTTCAATGTCAGCTGTCTGTCTGCTGTCATACCTGGAGAGCTCTGGATCCTGCCCTATGCCTGTGTCAGCAGAGCTGAAGTGTTTCTGAGTTCAAGCAATAGCCACCCCTAAAGGGCCATGAAAGCACTTGCTCTTACCCACTGCCCTTGGGTCCTCATCATACAGGAACCCCTTCCAAGGCCACTGCCCTGAAAGAATAGATCATCCTTTTGCTATCTGACCTCCAGAGAGCCAAGAAATGGCCTCTCCCACAGTGAAAAATCTTTCCTGCCTCATGACCCCCTCATTACAAAAGTGGCCTTGCCACCTCTTTAATCACTACTCCTTCTTTCTTATTTTGTCTCGCCATGTTCACTGCTTATTAGTTTGCTCAGCTCAAGGACTTTGACTTTTGCAGGTTTTTTAACACCATAGGGACTAACCCTTGCAGAGCACCCTGAGATGTGGGAACAACTGCTCGCCCCATGCCAGCCCCTGTCCCAAAACTGCCTCTTCCCTGTGCCTCATCTCACAGCTGAGCCTGGGATTGACAGAGGTGAGCCCTTCCAGGCTAGGACAAACAATACTGAAAATGAGGGAGAAAAGGGGTAAAAAAAGTGCAAGAGCCCCATAGCTGCAATTGGCAGCTGCGTAGTTAGGAGGACTTGGAGGGCTCCAGAAAGAAAGCATTTCTCTGTGCACTTTCCAAGGCTTGTTTTGAAAAGATGCCAGGCAGAGCTCTTCAGAGCTAAGTGCAAGAAGTAAGCATGATGGTGACATCTTTAAAACTGGCCAGCTACCAATGGGCTTTTGCAGGGCCAGAGCGATAAGGCTGGTAGATTATTTTCTTTGTTGTTGTGAAATCACATAGTCCTAGTGCTTATAGCTGTGTAGGTATTTATCCATGAGCACGTGCTAAAGAAATACCTATGTCACTGAGACAAGAGCAACCTCCATAATTTATATGAGAAGGCTGACATTCCAGCATTAGTAAAAAAAATATTCTTGACATTTGCCATTTTTAAATCACCTCTGGGCAGGATATCCAGTTAGACATTGCCACAGTCTAATTAACCAGATAAGAGGAGGGACAACAGTTAACGTTCAAAAATACACAATTCTCCCCCCTTCCCTTGCCTGAAAATAAAAAATAATTAGAGTAGGATTATACAGTTGTTATCATGTCTATTAATAATCAGCCCAAGGGCACGGAGAAGAGACCTTTTGACAAAGCAGAAATTAGTAAGAAATAGCTTAGGGAGATCTGCTTAGAGCAGATTAGAATTGTCATTGAAAAGGCTTCCCCCTCCCCAAAAGATGCTTGGAGTTGCAGTATCGTATTAGGGGAAAATACTACAAAGGCTGCCAAAAAGGCATCAGAAGAAAATTAATGTAAGAGGAAAGGCTGAAGCGTGATGGTGTCTCAAAGATTACTGGCTTAATGCTCAGAAGTTCTCTAGTCCAGCTTTTGTACTATCAGCAAAAGGTCCAGAGTTAAAATAAAATACGTGTATTCTATTTCTACTTTCTGATACTACTGAAGCGGATGTAGCAATTTATTTCCTACATGTGGTACTTTCTTTGGCTTATGAGGGAACCAACACAGAGGTCCACCATATTGAAAAAAAACCCCTGTGTTTTGGTGTCAAAAAGGGTCACGTCTCTGACTTCTGCTATTTCTGGTCTGAGAGACAATGAAAACTGTTTTCGTGCGTGAGACAGAAGGGTCATCTTGGAACTTGTGGAAGTTAATTATGCTTCAAATCAGGGGGAAGAAGGAAAGGACTGTTTCTGAAAATGAGTAAACACAAAAAAATACAAATGTACTGAAAGTTGTCACCCAGCCACTAGAGTGAGAACTGGGAGTCAGGGGTGTTCAGTGCTTCAAACAAGTGAGAAATGGAGCCAGGGAGGGAGGGGAAGAGCAGGGAAATACTTCTTCTGGTGACAAATTCCATCCTACAGGTATATAAATATCCCCAGACAGATGCAGACAAGAGGAAGAAGATCTACCCAAGAAGACAAACAGTAAGACATGCTGATGAATTTATGTCTTTTCCTGGTGTGGTTCCACTGCTGCATATCCTGTTTCCTTCTGGTCAGTTAAGTATGTAAAAACCCAAACCAAACAAAGCAAAATTCACTAATGCCTTTTGTACTTCGAAGTGGAAAGAGAGGAAACAGAGAAAAACAATGCTGGTTCCAAGGGCACACACTAAATCAATTTCTGTAGAAAAATGGAGGCTTGTAAGGTTCTATTAATGAAATAAATTCTCTGTGTATGACAAAAACTTCCTAGCTTAAAGCTTTCACTGATAGAAGAAGGTACATTCTCCCATGTGCAATAAAGTCATCAGAAGCAGTTTTGTAATCACATCACTTCAGCTATTGCTTCCTGTCCAAGCACAGTGTAATCAGGAGAGGGAAGTGCTCCTGCCCATAATAACTTAGAAGCCCTTAGTATGAAGTAGCAGCAGTTGTTTTTTCCCCAGATGAAAGACTCAAAAGCAGAACCATTTTTCCTGTACTATTTAAGGAGATAAGATGAACCTGAAGTGAAATCTTTGCCTTACAAGAAGACCCTAAAAAATAATATTTGCATGCAATTGCACGTGGTAAGAACATTCTTAAAAACACAAGACTTAAGTGCATGAGAGGAATCATTAACATGAAGAAGGGAAAGGTGGGTCATCTTTAGTATCTGCAGTGTGAAATTCTGCGGTTTTTCCTGTGTCTGTGGAATTTAACAAATATTACCACTCAAGATTTGTGAGATTTGTTTTAGCAGAGCAGTCAGGAAAGTCTTTCTCTTTCTACCTGCTCTCCAAGACACTGTGGTAAAACAAACCATTCCTTTCTCAATCTGTCTCTGCATGGTTCCCCATTATTAATTGTATTTCCCAAGCTTCAGGAGTGTCTTCATTAACCTTAGGAAGTCTTGTTTTCAAACTCCAAATGTGGTTTCGTCTCTGATCCTTCTTACATCCCCCTCTTTAAAATGAAAGGCTCCCATTCATAGTTACCCTTTCTTTCCTTCTCTTTTGCCAGTTTTCAGTCCAATATGCTCATTGTCCTTCTATTCCATGACTTCAGACCTTAGACATTTTAACCAACAGTGGAGAATGTTGTCAAATGCTTTCTGAAAAACGGAGTCTATAATATCCTTTCCCCTTCCTTACCAGGGCAGTAATTTCCTCAAAGAATTCCAACAAATTAGTTAGGCATGATCTCCTTTCCCTGAATTGATGCTAGCTGTCTTTAATCAAGCTCTGCTTTTCCAAGTGTTCCCTATTTGATTCCTTAAAGGAGTTTCAGAGTCTTTTCCCTTCAGTGAAGTTAAACTGACAAGTCTGATTTTTCCCAGTGTTTGGGGAAGCTGTCTCCTTTTTTCCCTTAAGAAAAAATGATGAAGAATAAATTTCAAGTAATTTCAATAGCCTCCCATCTAGAGACACTTATTCCCATGGATTCTTAAGCGCAATTTTTGCTGTCAAGAAAGGGGATGCATACTAAGAAGACAAGGATGAGAGTGAAGAAACACAACATTACAGATGACAGCTTTGTGTAATCAGATGGTATATTTTGAAAGCTGGAAACCAGATAATAACAAGTATTTCCCATGAAGCGTAAGATTTGCATGGATCAAACTCACGTCCAGTTCCTCCTGCAGGCAAGCAACACCTGGGACCCACACGACCCTACAGCGCTTCCTCACGGACCTCACCGTGGAACATCCATTGAAATGTGACGTGGTTTGTGTTGAAGTCTTCGGTGTATGTACTTAAAGGGGCTTTTCAAACTGCCCCTCGAGGTCATTCTTCACTTCAAGTGTGAGTAAGTTGGGAAGGGGGATGTGAGAGATTAGTCCATCAGTCTGCATGTCCTCCTGTACACACGAACGATGCAGTGCATGACCTGGCTGCACGGTGGCACAAACCTCTCTGCACGCCCTGCTGAGTGCAACTGCATCTGTGTCGAGGCCAATTACTTGCCATGCAGTGCCATAGCCTGTTTCTTGCTCTTGGTGGATATTCGCTGGTCATACCCAGTAACCTCTGACTGCACTTGGGACAAGCCGTGAGGGGCAGGCAGACCCCAGTGAGGTGGGAGGCTGTAACCCAGCCTGGCCTGCAGTGCCTCAGCACAGGGCAGCCTGGGAGCCTGGTACAGGGTACTTACCATACCCCGCTGCTCTCATGCCTGGGTCTGGCCTTTTGTGTGGGTGGGTTTCACTGTAGTCTTTCCATAAATCACCCCTTTCCTCAGAAGCGGGCTTCATTCCCACTGTCCTCTAGGGATAGAGACAGAGGGCAGACAAGAGGAGAGCTGCCTCGGGGAAGGAGACAAAGGCATGATCACACAGAATGGCCTTGCACCTGGGCCATTGCACCTGGGCCATTGCACCTGGTTTCACGAAGTAGCAAAATACCCAACACATAATTGCATCTGAGAAAAAAGTGAAGTTTTCACCACTGTCATCGGTAGGAAAAAGGAAATAAAAAACATCAAAGAAAATAAGGAGATTCTGCCTCATTGAAGTATACGGGATCCACTCAAAGTTACAGCAATAAGCACATCCCATGAAACGTCACATTTTGATACAAAGTTGGATTGTATGCACTATGCATTTCTTGGATTCTCATCTCTGCAAGTGATACTGCATTGATCTAAGATTGGAAATAAGAAATCCCTGTGTCAGTAGGTTTCTGTCCAGAGCGACGACTGCTGGATCCCCCTCATTTCAAACACAGATTGTTAACACAGACTGTTCTGGGAACACATAATCTACTGCTCAAAAGGAAAGGAGATTCTGGAGGCTGCAGAATCTCTCAGAGGTAAGGAATATACATTTTAAAAGATAACAGAATCAGTCATTAACATTAATTGTGCTTTAAACACTGGGTAGCCCTCAGAGCTGTTTCTTTATGCTTAAGAGGACAATATCCACTTCCTACTTCTGAGTCTCCCCTAATTTCCTTCTTGCCACTAAGCACCATTCTTAAAGCATCAGAGTTCTGGAAAGAGAGTTTCATAAACTCTCTCTTAAACCCTTCTCCCTCTTTAAAAAAACAACTCCCCCATAAAAAAACCAAACAAACACCAAAACCCAAAAAAAGATAGGTTGTTTGCTTCTGTTACTCCTACACTAAAGGTATTCAGAACCTCATCTCTCTGCTGTTCTGATTTCCTTTCTCCCTGTTTCCAGATTTCATGACCCATCCATTTGTCCTTGTGCTAAAGTTTCCCTTTGACGTAAATATATCTTCTTGTTTCCTGAAAGGTCTCCTCTCTTTTTGCCATTCTCCTTCCTTTCTCATTTCTGATGTCTGCTTTACAAAGTCTTATCTCACTCATGACAGCTTGTCTAAAAAAAAATTGTTGATGGATCAGGCACCAAATTTGTTCCACTAAGCTGAAAGTCTTCTAGAGTTTTGATTTCAGGAGGAAAGTGACTCAGACAGATCTGCTAAACTGCAGGTAAGTGACCTTAGCTTGTGGCATATCTCAGGTAAATCGTGTCACTTTGAAATACAGCAGAAGGGATTAAAACTAATATTTGAGACAGGAGCATAAGCATGGTCACTTGGTTGTGTTGCTTAGACTTGTTCTGAAACAAAATACAACAGAAATCCTAGCTCCTGTAAATGTTATTCCATTTTCTGGGTCTGTTTTTTGCAGAATTGATGAGAATTAATGGTCTGTAAAAGGCAGCAGACACTCCTACTTTATGGAGCAGCTCCCAGGGCTAGTACGGGATCTGGCAAAATGGTGAGGGTGCCAGCCCGACACTGAAGAGTTGCTCTTACAGTCAGAGAAGAGGGAAAGCAGGGGAGTGGGAACCTCAGCTGCCAGCCCACGGGTTAAAGCATGGTACCCTTTCCAGCCCTGGCTGGAGAGCTGAGCACACAAGGATGAGCCGGAGGAAGCGGCCAGCAGAAAGTGAGTTTCATAACATTACCCAGAAAGCCAAAGAATATTAATCTTATAATTAATTCCTGCAATGCTAATGAAGGATAGCCTTGCAAGACTGGTGAAAGGACAAAACAGGGACACTTTTAAAAAAGATATTTATAAACGAATTGGAAAGTATATTGTGCATGGATTTATGCAGCAGTCAGATGACCTTCTCCTTTTATAACCAGCAGCTTTTCACCACAGTGGACACGCTGTCTCCAAGGATGTCCAGGGCAGTGTAGAACCCAACAGAGGAGCAGAAGGAGCAGGCACACTTAATCCCTGACATTTCAGTCCCATGACAGCCCAAGCATGCAGCAGTAACTCCATTATCAAATCTCAGCCCAACTCAGTGTTTTCAGACCTTCTTCAAAACCAATAAAACACTGTTTCTAAAAAGCCAGGAATGCTGGTGTTTTGGTGGACCATTAAAAGACACATTCTACTGCTGCAATTTTTACATTTACCTATGTTATTAAGACTTACAGCAGCTTCTTCCTATTATCAGGTTTGACATTCTTGATAGATTTCTAATTGACCTGACATCACTGCACCTGAAAATGTATTCTTGCTATATATCTGGTGTCTTATGAAGTTCCACATAAAAATACTGTGATTCAGCTGATTTAAAACTGTTTGAGTTTGCCTTGAAAACAGGCCTTCAGTTAAAGAGGTACCTCTTTTTAAATTCCTATTCTCAGCTCCCTTTTTTTGGCTAGCTTTCCTGTGCTGACTGCTAGGCTGGCCCTCAGCAGACCACCCCACACCACTCACCCTTAGACCTTACCAGGCCTCCACATGAGTGCGGATGCTGATTTTGTCCTTTTGATTCCTGCTGTGCCCCTTGTCCTGACTCAGCATCCTGGTGAGAGCAACGTGATTACTGCTACCATTGTCACTCACCCAGCTGGCAAGGTTCCTCGCCGTGGTTATTTGCCTGTGGTAGCTTCAAAGACCATCATCATCACCTCCCTGGGGTTTACCAGATGCAGGTTAGCAGTTGCCTGCTTTGTACTACATGCCCATTGCAAAAGGACTTATGGAAGAAAACCACAAAGAAATGAACTGTAAGTGCATCCCATCATCCTCCTATGGTGGGCCCAGAAGTCACAGTGTTGTGAGCCTGCCTCAGTGAGAAGTGATTTCTTAGCTGACATTTGGGCATGTGGAAGACTAATAAGTGCTCAAGCTGCTTTTCAGCCAGCTAATCAAAATCAGTTGTGGTTTATTTCTAGCCTTCGCCTCCATAGGCACTAAGGAAACAAGTCACTGGTACTGTCCACTGAAGTCATCTGCATTTTCTCCATGTCCAGTCAACTCTTGATGTTATTCTCAATAGACTAATATAGAACATATGTAAATTGGACTTTAAGAACATATTTAGTATATTTACCTTTGAAAAATGAAGTTATGATGAGGAATGAACATCAAGGGGGAAGGAGGTGGGGAGATGGCTGGGAATATTTCATCAGGGCACATCCAATCTGGATGCGCTGTTCCCAGGTGATCAAGAGCTGACTGAGTTTCAATCGCAAACGTGGCTCCTTTCTTCTCTGCTTTAAACCAAAGCGAGCTTGAATTCTCTGGGCTAATCTACATCTTTTTCTCATTGCAAGACTTGGCACTATTCAGTACAAATAGCATGCTTTGCTCAAGGAACTGCAAGAGTAATGAAGGCCGAGGCTTTTTGAATCGTGCCTGAGATGCATTAGCAAAGCTGTGGGGCACTTCCCGCAGCACCTGCCTGGGCTGTTCCTGGCAGCACTGGGACCTGATGGGTTTTCCCTTTCCAGATCTCCAGATGAAAACGGCTTTTAGAGAGGCAGCTCCTATTGCATGCTTGATTTTGGCAAGTAAAGGCTGATGCTTAGGTGGGAAGAGAAATCATCCATTCCTTTTCATCGTGACCTCTTTACCTTAGCTTCGCTCCACATCTGGTCCTCTTACCCTGTGCCGCCGCCTCTGATACACCCTTTCTTCTTTCAATTTTTCTCCCTTTTTAACTTATCCCCCTCTTATGTTACCACCTTTCAAAATCATAATAGCTTAACATGATGTTTCCTGCTATCATTCCTTCCTCACCTCCTCACCTGTGGTCCTGGTTGCAGCCATAAGCTCTTTGGGAAATGGGCTTCCTCTGCCTCCTTTCTGCATCTGCTGGATGGGGGCCCCCGGCCTGGTTGCTCTGCAGGCTAATAAACATGAATAAAAGTAGTGATAACAAGTAGCAACTCTGCTCCTCGACTAATCAGTTCCTACATATGTCGAGTACTTTTTTTCTTTAGAAATTGCATATCCGATAGCAGAAAATGGGAATTAGTCTGTAATTTTATGTGTTATCAGTTCGAAGGACAGTAATCACCTCACCTGAGTTATGCTGCTGACCTGATGCAAAATGAATTTGGAATTCAAGTCATGGGAATACATTTTTCATGAACCATTTGAAGATGGAATTCCTGAAGAAATTAGTGAAAATTTTTGCATAAGAATCAATAACAAGAGAGTCCTGAACTGCTCCTTAAGAGTTCACAAGTCAAAAAAGTACTGAACTTCATCCAATAAATAATACATTGTGAATTGTTCGCACAGCTGTGCTCTACTTGCAAGGGAAGTTCAGGGGGTCTAATAATCCCTCTTCGTGCGGAATATTTTGTTACATGGGGAAAATAGTAATTCAGAGGATTCTCAATTTTTCTCCTGTAATAAATTAAGAAACTGTTTGATTCTGGCATTTGCGAGGAAAACACTTTTTTTTCTTCACTGCCGTGAACTATCTCAGATTTTTTAAAAAGGAAATTACTAGCATGGCTGCCATTAAACAATCAGCATTGGTCCAGTAATTACCACACAGTCCCAAATGATGTAGTACAGGAAAATATATTTATCCCAGAGATAGTGTGTGGTAACTTATGGTAAAAGTTGCTTCTTTAGGAGCAGCCACCACAACTCCATCTGTTTTAGCTAAAATAACTGTCCAAGTGACCCCAATTTCAACTTTATGAGGCTCATACTAATAGGGAAACTGAAGAAAATGAGACAGAGTTTAGCTTTGTGTCACTACTCACATTTTCAAGCTCTTTATCAAGTATCTCTTAAAAGTGTCCTGTATGCTAGAGCTCCAAACGTCTGTCTGCAAGTGATGGACTCATCTTTAAAGAAACAGATCCACTTAATGTGTCGAGCTACAAACATGAGCCTATTGGTGCATATGAACTAACATGTCACCCCGTGATTGATGTTTCCCTATTACTCTGCCAAAATGCATTAAGTTAAGCTCCTTTTCATCTCCACAAATAGTAGGGACTACAGATGGCCCTCATTTGTAATCCTCAGGAACTAGCACAACCAAGCAATGCGAGAGGGTGTCGGTACCCATTGCCCGCCTGAAACGGATTAGGGAGATTTCAGTGTGGAGCAGCGTTACAGGAACACAGCAACACAGCAAGAAATAATGGAAAGGAAGGGGTGCTGACAGTGGCTGTGGGCATTAGCAAACTATGCAAATGACAGTACTCTCTGAGCAGACAATCACAGAATCACATTGTCACAGAATCACAGAACAGGTAAAGTTGGAAGGGACCTGGTTCAACATCCCTGCTCAAGCAGGGTCATCCCAGAGCACACTGCACAGGATTGCATCCAGACAGTTCTTGAATATCTCCAGTGAGGGAGACTCCATAACTTCTCTGGGCAACCTGTTCCATTGCTCAGTCACCAGCAAGGTAAAGAAGTCCTTCCTTGTGTTCAGGTGGAACTTCTGGAACTTCCTGTGCATCAGTCTCTGCCCATTGCCTCTTGTCCTGTTGCTGGGCACCACCGAAAAGAGCCTGGATCCATTCCACTGACACCCTCCCTTCAGATAATTATAGACATTGATGAGGTCCCTTCTCAGTTGTCTCTCCTTGAGGATTAACAGGCCCAGTTCCCTCAGCCTGTCCTCATAAGAGAGATGTTCCAGTCCCTTGATCATCTTTGTGGCTCTCTGCTGGACCTGCTCCAGGAGCTCCGTGTCTCTCTTGTACTGAGGATCCCAGAACTGGACACAGCACTCCAGATGTGGTCTCACCAGAGCTGAGTAGAGGGGCAGGATCACCTCCCTTGACCTGCTGGGAATGCCCTTCCTAATGCACCCCAGGATACCATTATCCTTCTTGATGAGAAGGGCACTCTGCTGGCTCGTGGACAACTTGTCCACCACACCCTCCAGGTCTTTCTCTGCAGATCTGCTTTCCCAGCAGGTCACCCCCAGTCTGTGCATGAGGTTATTCAGATTCAGTGATATTTTAGATGTGTGCATGACTCCAATCTGCGTGTTCTGTGGTGGCATTCCGGTCCCACTGAATTTCATGGCTCACCTACTGACTTCAGTTTTGGTCAGGATTTCATCATGGCCTGATGATTGTTGAGGTCCTGGATGAGAGGCAGAAAAAGGTGGGGTTTGTTTCTTGGCACTGTTTGTCTAGTGAGCTTGTGTGACTGGGAGATGGCTGGGCATCTGCTTTTTGAAGTTTTGCAAAGCAATTCCCCTGTGGCCTCAGACTGTTTGCTGGAAGCTCCCACTGTAGGTGTCTTGGCTGGACACATTTTCTTGGAAAGCCAAGCTGTGTCAGCAGAGAGAGATGGGCCCTGTATCAAGCTCACCAGGATCAGGGCCAGTGGCAGGCAGGGCCCCAGCTGCCAGACTCTTCTCAGGGTTGCACACACCCTACCAATCAAAGGCATTTTTGGACACAGCATATGTGTGTCTGCTCACCAGTAAACATGTCCTCTTGTTGTCCTCAGAGCTCAAGTACACAGGGTCCATCTCAGCCAGCCCTTGGCTCTGGAGCCTGCCAGTCCTTCTGTGAGAAGAGGAGGGGGATGAGAGGTGGACGCAGGTCTCCCTCTTCCATGGGTTTCATTTTACCTCACATCACAACTATTCCCACCTCTTACGTGAAGGGAGTGATTGTAACACAGATAGTCTTTGCCTGATGCATATTATGAGAGTGAATTTATGTCACCTCACTTTTTACAAGAAGAGAAAAAAAGCAAAGAAAGCAAATGACAATAATTTTGAGAGAGGGATTTGCGAGGCAGAGGATGGTGGATGTGGCCGTGAGCAGACAGTGCCAAGTGCAGTTTGGAGGCCAGGCAGGAAGGGAGCCCCGGCCTCCAGACAGCACAAGAGATAATGAAGGTCTTTCCAGACACTGTTATCTGCTTCAGCAAAGCACTGGGACTGGCCGATGGACCTTCTCCAGGGAAAGATGTATGCAGCTCCTTGGAGGCCCACGCTTAGCCAGGGGAATGAGGCTGGTGTGGGTCTAGACTCAGAAACTGCAGAGACAGGGATGTCTGCGTCTTCTGCAGGGTTGCTGCTTGCAGCCACCCAGAAGTCTGGCTGGATCCTAGACACGTGACAGAGGAGCAGACGGCATTCTTCCACATTTTCCCATGGTGGAGTTACCCCTGACTGACTGAGGGTAATAGCAGAAAGGGCCTTCTGGAGCTGGCACCAACCTCTGGCACTTCTGTGTTTTCCCTTCTGTGCCACTCACTGCTTGCTTCATCAGTCCAGTGTAGTGCTGCAGCTGGCTCCTAACACCCAACATTCCTGCCACAAAACTCACTGTCTGATACTCATCCTAGGTAGTGCCATGGTAGCATCCTTCCAGCATCCTTCCTTCCATCATGCTGACAGTCATCACCTTGCATTTTCCTCACCCGTTTCTTGACTCTCTGTGCAGAAAGAGATGAGCCAGTGCATGGCATAAACAAGGAATATCCCAGCCTTCTCACTCTGAGCAGGCCCACACAGCCTCTCTGTGTCCCCAGGGACTGGGGGCAGCTTCACAGTATCTTGCATAAGTGCATTTCTCCTCATTCTGCACCTTCCCTGGGATGCCAAAGGCCCTCAGCATCATGGTCATGGTTGACAGGTTCCCACCACCCTTCACCGCCCACATTTCTCCCTCTCCTTCTTCCATCACAAAAAGCCTCAAGATGAACTTTCAGGTGAGATGGGGGAGTTTGGAAGCTCCTTCTGGCCCCAGCTAGAGAGACAGTGGAGAAAGAGGGAAAGGTGAGCAAGGGAGGGGGAGGAGATGACATGGTGAGAGAATCTGGAGGCTGGAAACATAGTCTAGGCAGAGTGTGACTCTGAGGTAAAGGGCTCCTCCCATTCATGCTAAATTGTGAATAGCTTTTTCTTTACATTAAATAGCAAACTTCATAAAATTGTATAAATTTTCTTGTCAGGGATCCAGTCTTAGATGTTGGACTCAATTGACTGACTTATCTTTATCTTAATCCAGTTGAATTTAGATAGGACTGTTCTCATTATCTCTGCAGAACTGAGTGTATCAAACCTGAGCCAACTGTTTTCCTCTAGAGTTTAATATAATAAAGGTTTTAATAATCATATTCATAGGATTCCAAACAGGATGAGGTTGAAAATAATGATACAGTGCAAAGATAAATGCACTTTGGGTGGTAATTAAGTACTGAATATCCAACATCAAATATACAGTGATGACACAGACATTAAATGTGCATGCAAAGTATCCGTATGCAAATTATTGACTGAATGTTATAGCTGTGTCCATACAAACATGCTTCCTTCTCTTATCTGGAAAGGATATAGGCTGAACTTCTGCATCTGCTTTTCAAAACAAAAAGGACTCCTGAAATGGAACTCATTAGTGCAGGCTGGTCTATATTTCCAGGACAGCTGAAAAGGTAGTAAAACCAGAATTATTCACTTCTCTTAAAATTTAAGTTTTGCAAATACTTGGATGTTTCATATCTACAGAAAGAATGTTCCCTCTTGGATACAAATAGCTTGATCCTGCAACCACTCCAGAATCATATGGAATGAAATTGAAAACAAAAGCCATTTTCGTATCTGCTGTCAGTCTTCATTTAAAAGGTGGGGGTGAGTGAACCTTCCCGCTCACTTTCTCATGAATATTTCTGTGAATAAGATTTTGTTTGCAGTGGAGTGAAACAACTGTGGGCTTTCATGTGGTTCATGTGAGCACAGTTGGTACTGATGTGGCCATGTTCAGTCTATGGGTTTTGAAGGCTTGGGTGAAGAATCAAGTGTTTTAAGCTCCCCATCAGCAGAAACATAAGTAGGTACCTTATTGAAGAGAGGGACAAGCGTCTTGGAGAGGAACTACACAATATAACCCCAATGAGAAGACAAATCCCATGGTCTGTGTTGATATTAATGTGCTGTACTGAAGGAACTTAAAGGAACCATGTGGGATAACTGTTACGAATATTTAAAAATCTTGTTAACTCATCTTATTTATTGTATTTTTTTGAAGAAAAATGGTGGAACTTTCTCCAAGTATTTCTTTGTGTTACACAGGATATGCAATCCTGATTATTTTAACAGAAAGAATATCACAAAAAAGGATCTGGTCTCTAGTAAGTCTCCTCAGAGGGGTTAGCTGCTGTGGTGCAGCACAGCTGTTCACTGCCCTGAGATCCAAGGACATCCTGCAAGGTGGCTGGGTCAAGGAGTCCAAGCATGGTTAATTCTGGAGACTATGGGACAAAGTCTTGCAAAGCACCAGGGCTAATGTTATTAGACTGGTACGTGGTTTGCCATAAATCAATTCAAACTTTCCTCATTGCAGTTTTTGTTCTGCTAAAACAACCTTAAAAAAAAAAAAAAGGTAAAAATATGTCTTTTCCAATGGCACATAACATCTATGTTATATCACCCACATAACCTCTGCAATATTATCTGTTCACTGTGTGTCACTGTAGAAAAAATAAAATTACCTTTCCAAATAGTGTTTTTGTAAAAAGTGGAGACAAGCAGATCACTACAAAGTTATTGTGTTAAAAAGTCCAACTTTTCTGATTACTCTCTCTCTCTCCAGAAATATGTTCTAGTTCAATGCATTTAAGTGGAGTTTGAATTTTTCTCTCCCAAATCTCTGTTTCAAATATCAAATGCCAACATAATTCCACAGTTTCTTCTCTTACCAAAAGTCCCCTTTCTGTGGGCCATGGGGTGGTCTTTCCAGGGGCTAGCACAGGATTTCACACAAAAACCAGCCAGCCTTCTGCATCCCAGTTTCTTATTTAATTTCTGGATCATCTGCTCAGTGGCAGCATTTCAGCTGTTCATGGAGTTTTCCAGCATCCCGCAACCTCCACTGGGTGTGCCGAGGCTTTTGTTTCATTGTTGGCTTCCCTGCTATGCTGCCGATGACTGACAGCACATATACGCCCCCCGAGAGCACGATGGACTGTGTATAGTTCACCAGGGACATCCTGGCGGCTTGTGAACCGATGCAGGAAATATTGTCAACTATGTGTTAGTGATATATCCCAGCTCTTCTCATGACTCATATCTTTGAAGGTTTTGTATTTTTTTTTCCTCTACTCCAGCAATTGATGGTGCCTGGAGTAACCCAAACCTGGTCATTACCAATAAATACTTGGTTTAAAATATCCTAAGTTAACTAATTTGCTTTAAGAGAACCGACTGAGAAGTCGTTTTTTTAGTCCTTATGATGATATCCTAACCGGGTGCCTAATTTACAGCTGATTCATCAATGTGCATCTTTGAAAAGCTGACTCCTGTGAGTCCAGCTGCACAACGTGAGATGACAATGAGCCACGAAGGAGCCGTGGGATGTGGAGGAGAGGGCACGAACGGCAGCGCTGCCTCTGGGAAGTGCTTCTCCTGAACCAAGGGGCAGCTCGGCCTCCCCACACCCCGGATCGCAGCCCTGACCTGGGCTGTGGCCCCCTGCCCCACTGCAACCCTCCTCTCTGCACCGCACTCACGCACCTTTTGCGAACAAACGCATCGCACCCGCTTATGGTGTACGTGCCTCGCACCCACACTCACACCCTGCACACACATCTCACAAGTTCACAAACGTATCTTGCACATCCGTTCCCAGTCTCCTTCTTGGTGTGGTATCAGGCCTTCCCTTCAACACCACCAAAAGAAAAACTGACAGTGAAATGTCTCCTGCAAGTCTTTGGTGTATCAGCAGACAGAGCAGTGGGACGAAGAAAATTAGTTTTTTTCTGATCATTCAACCTCTACTAATACATGACTCTAAGATAAAATTTTGTTCAATCACAGCTGATTTTACTGCTGCTTTACCAGTCGCAGCAAAACAAATCAGGAAACCACATGTGATTGTTGGGCAGTTTCCCCATCACAAGTGGGTGGGGAAACTGAAGCAGAAGCCCTTGGTCCAGCCCAGGGCAACATCACCTTCACCAATAGGTGAAGCAGGGCAGGGCACTACATGGTGCCAGTCCTATGAAATGCCTCGCTTTTCTGATCCTAAACATCTACCTGCAGCAGGGAAGAGAGGCTGCCTACACAGCGGGGCATCTCCAGGCAGAGGAACGAAGCTGCTTCCCTGCTGTCCAGGGAAGTCATTGAGCCACCATCCCTGGAGGTATTAAAGTATCTGTAGATGTGTCACTTAGGGACATGGTTTAGTGAGGGCTTAGCAGTGCTAGGTTAAAGGTTGGCCTCAATGATCTTAGTGATCTTTTCCAATCTAAATGATTCTGTGATTCTACTTCTGAAGGAGTCCAGATCCTCAAACCCAGACTGCTGAAGATGTTTTGATTGTACTTTAATGGACACTGGCTTCAGCACAGTTAAGCAGGCAACTATCCAGAGGAATTTGATTCATCCCATCCTGACTATAAGATATCCTCCCTCTTTTTCAGCAGTTCATGCCAGGGTTGCAGTATTGCGGGGCAGAGTCACCTCTGCCTGTGTGGGTAGCACAGGTCCTCAGGCTCTTTTCTACAGCCCAGAGAAAAGAGGGTGTATCACTGTTACAAACACACTGCTTTCAAAACAGCTAACTGCTCACTGACACCTACAGACAGCCACCAGCCCTTCAGTGTCAATTTGATGTATTTCTGATGGTTTCATTCAAATTATCAGTAAGTCAGAATGAACGGGACATGAGAATATATCTCCCACCTACTTGGTGGTGTGCTAAGGAGACAAAGCTCCAATATTTAGGTGACTGACCACCTTCTAACTCTCTTTCTAGCTTCTACTCAAGTTCTGCTACCTGGACAAAAAGGGGTGAGTTTGAGCTTTTGACTGATGTTAATACCTTATTTTGTGAGCAAAAAGCATCATTTACCAGGACACCATAAATCTGGTACAACTTGTTTGCTGGAATTCAAACTGACAGGTACTGTAGCTAGCTGCAACTTCCCAGCTAGGTGTATCCCAGATCAGAGGAAAACCCACAAAGTGTGGAAAAGTGGTTAAAGTTATGATAATGGTTACAGTCCTGTGTTTTCTACCAACAGTGAAATCAGCCTGTAACTCCTGAATGGAAAGAATTATTCTGTACCACTGTCCACTGCTCTCCATCATTACCAGGAAACAGGGTTATTACATAAGATTAAGTTAACCCTAGAAGAGAAGAGATACATTTTGTTTTTAAAAGATATTAAAGAAAGAAGAAAGTAAATCCTTTCTGACCTGGTAAATTGCTACTGTGCGCATTCATCATAAAGAAGACTTTTTAAAGAACATCACGGGCATAGCATGAACAAAGTAAAATCCAAGTTAAGGCAGGTGCTGTGTGCTCAGCTAAACCAAGGATAGCACATTAAATCTTTTCAAGAGCACCAGAGGGGAATAGCCCTGCTCGGGAGCAGCCACATCCATCAAGGGCTGATAGTTACCACCAAGGGTAACCCCAGCCATGGCTACCCTGCCACTTCAGGTGTCCCCAGGCTGGACCGCCTGTTCCAGCTTTGATGGGGCTGCCCAACCTGCACCAGTTTTGTGCCAGGTCAGCACCTGCACCAAAACACCTCAATAACTCAGGAGCCAAAGTTCCCTTCTGCAGGACACACTGGCAGCTGGAGCTGGACTCAGGACCACTGAAATGTGCCACTCTGATACACTATAATTTGGGGAGTTTGATTAATTTTTAGGCTTTTGGATAAGTGATACCAGTATATTAACCAGTAAATACCAGTAAACACATACTGTAGATTTTCCTGTGGTATGCAATCATCTTGATACAGTCTTTCATGTATTACAAAAAGTCAACAAATCAGTCAAGGTGTCAGTCATTACATTGCTTTGTTCTACAGAAGTGAAAGCATAACACAACAAATAGGTAATTTTCAGCATCATTAGCTCCCCGTGTGCATACTTGCTGGGGCAGGGGCAGACATAGAGCTGTTTCTAGGCTGTTCCATATAATGCTTTTTTAATCTGCTTCAGTCATTGTTTTCAGGTGTTTTATCTGTTGTTGTTTACTTTTGAAGGGAAACAGATTTTCCTTCTCCTGCTACAAAGCCATAAAGAGGAAAGATTGAAAGACGAGCGGAAAAAAGCTTCCAGCCTCTCTTCCCTAAATGGCTGCTTGCTAACGTGCCTTGCGCCCTTCTGGCTTCTGCCAAACTTTTTGCATTGACTGGAGAGAAACCATGGAGCAAGAAGGAGAGGCGATTCCCACCAGATGATGAGAAATATACTTCTCTTTCTCTGCCTAGGCCCAAACCAGTCCCCAGCCAGGGCAGGAGTAGGAAGCCAGGTCATCACATGGACAAACCTGCCCTTGCTTGTGTGGGGGCAGGAGGAGGTGTGGCAGGTTTAGGGGTTGCCCACCCTGCCTACATGCAAGTGCTGCAGATGGACTTTGGAGATGATGTCCTTTGGAGATGAATTGCCCTTTCCCAGTGTTGCAATCTGATTGTTAAAATTATGAGATGACTCTGCCTAAATTAAGGTGTAAACCATATGCTGAAGTCAATAGCACAGATTTTATGTAAAATTAAATGAGGGGTAGAGAGAGAGATAAGGGAAAGCCAAAGAGAGAAATGGAGTGACAGAAACAGATTAAGTAGAAAAAAGATATCACCACTCCATAGATTCCGACGGCATCCCATTGCTCTTCTAGTCTTCTCAGTGGTTGCAGACTGTACACATAAAGTGGTGGGCAAAAAGAATCGGCAAAAGTCTCCTTTCATGGGGTTTATATTGTTCAGGGGCTAGGTGGAAACGCCCCCGGTACCTCCCCTGGATGATGTAATACTGGATCAGGAACATTTCATGAGTCTCTGACACTTTCTAAGATGCTGCAGCTGTCTCTTACTTGTAGTTGAATCAATCATGGCCCATTATGGTCCCTCATCCGAGATGAATAGCCCAGGCTACGTGTGAATGTCCTCGGTGCTCCCAGGAGGGTTTTCACAGCTGAGTCATTATGTAAGGGAGGAGACTGGAACGATAAGAAGGACTATCCAACCTAGCAGGATCTGCCTCTTATCAGCCTCTTCCCTTATCTGGAAACCCAGTTTGTAGCCTCAGGTGTGCCTGCCCTTCTGCACCTGGGAGACCCCTCCGTGCATCCCTAGCAAAGCACCCAGCCGATTGTTTGAGCCCTGAGCACAAACCTCTCGCAGCACCTGGGCGGTTACTGCAGGCGGTCAAATGTCAGCAGTTCAATCTCTTACACTTCTGGATAGTTCTTCTCCTTTGACCTGGATAATTGGACAATAGCAGCACCTTATCTTATCTCAAGGTCCTTTTGCAGTCCAAATCAGTAGGCATATTCAGGGAGGGGTGGGCTTCCCTAGATGAGCAGCTGTTTCTTTGCAGTTTGCTACAGTGGGTAAAAGCCTTTCTTAGCATCTTAGCTTAAACATCTTAGCAATATTTAAGCTATTAACCATTTCAGTCTCTGGCACCTGGGAGCCCTGCTGCCCTCCAGCCAGGCAGCATGGGCTCTCCTGTACCAGTGTGGGGCATCCTGTGTGTGGCTAGGCCCCAGGGCATGTAGCAGCAATAGAGGGTTAGTCTGGCCGGTGGGAATAGCCCTCTGGGTGCAGTACCCAAAGAGCGAGTCCCACACCCAGCAAGCGAACATATGAGGCCAAATTTGCACATGTGCACCTGGCAAAGACTCTCTTCTAACACCTCCTTTCCTCCACTCCCTTGCCACCCCCATTGCCTGTGACTTTCTGTAGTTACTTGGATGTTGAATTAGAAACATTTAAATATACTCTTTGATCCTCCACTGGAAAGGGTAGCCCAACACATTTGGCTGTTAGCAGATTGTGGGGACTGTATGCACAGGCCTGTAAAGCAAAATATCTTTGGTTTTGTATAGAAACCCAGCTGTGCTCACACACGTGCCATGGCACATGCTGTATTGAAGTGTGATGACAATCGCAACTGAAAACACAAGATGCTTTCCAGGCCGTGTAATTGAAGCAAAAGAAAAAAAGGCTGGGCTTAGAGCCTGTAGTGATCAGTACCAGGCCATGCTCTCGGCAGAACGCTGCCTTGTAACTGGCAGCATTTGCCAGACTTTCTAATTGCCTTCCAGGCCTGGTGGCTGTTGCTTGTGCAGAATTGGAAATCAGAGCCATATGGGACCAACTGAGTGGCTGAAGTCTGCGCTGTCCGAGTTTGCCTGCGGACAAGTGGCAGCAGAGGTGATCCCTGAGAGAAGTGAAGCGGGGAAAAGAGGGCTGGAAATGGCCAGCCACCATCTGCAGCTCCTTGGGAAGGTGCCCTGTTACATCAGTGCCCTGCATCTCAGCCAAGGGAAGGGTGTTTTTGCTGGAGCAATGACTGCATTACATGCCAGTGCCTTTTGGGTGAGTGACTTTTAATGGAAGTCTGAAGGCTGGTCCCTCTGCTGAAGTTGCCTTCAAGCCCCCGGGAGCCTCAGCTGGGATGCAATTGCTGTGCCACCATCCATCATGAGCCTGAGTAATTGGGCTTTTGTACTTCTTATCTTGCCTTACTTGGCTTTCCACAGGTGTGTTTACTCTTGCCCTCTCCCTCCTTCTCTCTCTAAATACATGCCTGTACATACCCTACAACTTTATGTAGTACAAAACATACTTGTTTTTGTACTGTGCTTGTGATGTTGTTGGCTTATTTCCTTGGATTAAAGGATTCTGTGCTAAAGATGTCCATATATGCTTGACTATTCATGCAATCCTTTACAATTACTTACTGTCTGTCTGACCAGTCTGGGCTGGGTTTGATTTTCTGCTGGGAAAATTCAGTGTCACCATCTTAAACTTTCTGTCCAGAGAACCAAGAACTAAATGCCCTATGTCAAGTAGCAGGAAGGACTAACCTCTCTATTTACCAGACTTTGCCAGGGCTTAAAGAAATGAGCTTTACAAGAAGAATTGAAACAAAGAAGGGAAAAACAATAACGTATCAGCTTGGAAAATCCGGTGAATCTTCCCAGACTCAGAGAAAACTAGGGAGAAAGTTGCTGTCCTGCACCTGAAAGGCATGTGGATTCAGGGAAGATTACGGCATATTCCAAGAAGAGTAATCACGCCCTTATGGCTTGGCAGAAAAGCCTGAGATATCTATGCTGCTCTTTTTATTAGATTCAGCCTAACACTATCTTGCCAGATACTTGCTGCCATCAGTCTTCTTTGTTTCCACCACTTCTTCTCTACCACCACCTCACTACCCAGAACATCCCCAAAGTACTCCAGCTTTTTTAAATAAGGAGAAGAAACACGGCAGTGTCTCAGAGACATGCCTGGTTGGTCAGATTTTCCTTCCCAGAAACTCTTCCCCTTTCCTTATGCTCTCTGAGCCCAAATCTTACTCTTCTTCCTATCTCTGCTGGCCCCTGGGGCTCGTGGGACAGAAGAACTTCATTTCTCTCAACTTTTAAATGCAAATTTTTGTAACAAATAAAATTCCCATACTTAATTATAACTGGCAAAGAAATCCCAGCTGCTGCAGTCCTTCTTGCGCTCCTCTGCTGCTGGCAGGGGTCTGTCTCGAGCTCTCACAGCTCAGCTATTCTCCTCCCTGTCCCATCAACAGAAACAAACATTGAGCTCTTGCCCTTTCAAATCTCCCAGCCCCCAGCTTGAGGATAGGCATGTAAATACACATATATACATACACATATGTCTGTAGGGAACCCGTGGGAGAAGGGGAGGCAAGAGAATCCTCCCATTGCCCTCCACTTTGTGGGTACACTGAATTCAGGGAAGAAGTTCACCATGTGAAGGACCCTAATGACAATTTTAAACAACTAAAAGAGGAACAGTGCGGAGAGCTCGTGTGATTGTTTAAGCTCAGTTGCATTATAAACTACATGCTCCCATCTCTTGGAGTGTCTTTGGGGAAGCTCCACATTGGGATGAGTCTCATTTTGAAGGTGTGGCCAAGCCGTGCTGTCTCTGAGGTTCAAGACCTGTCCAGAGAAATTCTGTCTGGCTCCAGGTTTGAAAACAACTCTGGCACCTGGAGATCTTCTAAGCTGTGTCTTTGTTAGTCGGCCTGTAGCCGAAACCACGAGGCTATGACAATTCTGATTCTTCAGAATAACACAGGACCAATTTTTTCCTTATATGTTTTCAGGATACTTTGAGGTTATGTGCCCAGTTTCACTGTTTCCCTTAGTTCTATAAAACACTATCAGTCTTAACTTGTCTGCATGTTCAGAGAGGTGGTTATTTTTTTTATAATTAACAAGAACATTAAATCAAGACAGCACTTGTTTAACATTTCAACACATTTTTGTCTGAAGTGATTCACTCAGCTCGTTTTCCTGGAAAAGGTGTTTTCTGGGCCTGTAATCCCCTAGGTATGTGTTTCGTCTTCCAGTACTGAACCGGTATGGACATATGGAAAGAAAATCTTATCTTCTTGAATAATACTTAATACCATTTCCAGAAAAAATAATAATGATTTGGCAAATCTCCAGCTATTAATGCTTTATGAGTAACTAACCCCTCAATATGCAGTTTTCATCCTTCTTCTTCAGTACAGGAACAAAACGTCCCAGGCACTCCACTGCATTTGCCAAGTTTCTCAAGCACTGCATCATCATGGCTTCCATAGATGCTCATTGTAATGACAAAAATCATGGTGTACTGTTTGATATTTATGTGGCTATTTAATGTATTTTTATAAGGTTTCTTGCTCTTTCCCTCCCTTTTGGATTTTTACTTCAATGACAGGTATGAACTCTATGCATAATACAGGGAATGTATTTAATACACAACAGTTGTTCTCTCACATGCAAGTGGTTTCTATAAAGAAACCATCCATCACTGCTATATAATAAGCCACATCTTTTCCTGAATGGTCTGTCCTTCTGACATATGTGGGGATAAATAATATCTACTATAAAACAGGGAATGTGCAAGTACTGAAGTTACTCTTGGAAGAGTTATTAATTTGAGATAAAACTATTACAAGTACCCAGGTAACTTATGAGTCCAAAACCCATTTCCAAAAGGAGGTGAGATCTAAACCAGTGAAAATATGTAGATGACTAACCAACATAAATAGCCTAAACCCTAGTGTGGCTGCTCCAGACTGTTGGAGCTCTTCAGTCCTTCTGTTGCATACGAGTTGCACGCTCATACTTCCATCAGTGACATTCCCTGGGCTTGTATATATCCATAGGGTCACCCCAGGATTTTTGAAGCTAATTCTTACTTCCTGCACAGGTTACTCTCTTTGATGTAACCCAGTTCTCCCACTGGTGACTGGCATAAAAGCCACTAGGATTGTCCAAGGCCCATAATGTGCTTCACTGCCTGCCCACCAAACCTACATGGTTCCTAATTAGTCAGGAACTGGTGATTGATTCATGGTCACATGTCAAAGCCAAAATGTTTCGTGAAAATATTTTTGATTCTGGAAACTTTTGCCATGCCCAGGCTGGAGCTTTATTGTCAGTCTTGCAGGCTGTGTTCCCTGGCAGCAGATGATGTTCAGCTCCAGTTCAGGAGTTGCAGCTCCCAGGCTCCGCAGCACAGCAGGGCTGATGGCCGGTCTGGAGGCCCAAGAAGGAACGAGACCGAGGAGTTTCTACGCTCCACACTTCACAGAAGCAGTCCAGGAAATACCGTGGAGTTTCCTCTGACACCATTGCATTTCAGATGTGGCAGCTATCTGAGAAGACAACTCCTCTCCTCCCCATGAGCATGTCTGCTGCGTTCGATTTTAGAAAATGTGAAAAACAATGTTTTGAGCTTCCTAGAACAAAATATTTTCAGAATTTCATTTCCACAGGAAAGGTAAAACCTTTTTAGGCTTTGTTCCAATCCATAACAGAACAAGAAACTGTCTGGAAATGTCAGCATTTCCACAGAAACAAAATGCCAAGTTTTGACCTACACTTTCTTTTAAAATCTCTTTATAATCTGAGTCCCAGAACATGAATTGCTAAATATTCTGTGGAAACTGTAGTACTGTAGTTTCAAAGCCCTTGTTCCTTATGAGGATATTTCAAATTTCTGTACATCCTTCACCTGGAAGTCACCTCATCCATGTGTCCCCCCTCCATGATTGTGTATTACACTACTGTTTTGTGGGTTATTTCTGTCCAAACGTGGAACTATGACAGAAAATGAAAGGCCAGACTATCTGTTTAAATTAGAATTAAATTAAATTATGTGATGCAAAGTGAACAATGTGTCATAAAAACATAATAATGTGCAACAAGAAAGTATCTAACTGTGCTTCTCTCTGAACACGACAGATTGAATGATGATGGGTGGTCATGTCCTTTTATATGCAGGAGTTTCTTAATTTCTCCTAGCATGAAGCGTGGCTCCCTAGGTATTGGCGTGAGACCTGATCCTCTCCTTTTTCAGGGACTCTCACTTGCTCCTCATGATGCCACTTAGGCTGCATGGGGACAGTTTATATCCAGTTTCTACCTCCATGCACAAGTGAACCTGTTGGCCTGCTCGGAGAAGGGCGGTGATGGGAAGTGAGAGTGACAGAAGTCCGGAATTACTAATTTCTAATGTTATGAAAAAACACCAGTTTTCAAAAGCATAGAAAGCTAGAAATAAATTAAACATTACATCAAGCGACATCCTCTCAATTTCAAACATTTTGCCTGAAATTTTGCACATTGTCCTTCAGGGTGGCAAAAAGCCCTGGCTTCTCTAGCCTTCATTCCCCATCACAGGAAAATTGTCCTGCCCAGCCTTGCAGAGACTCCTCTGAGCAGTCACAGTGAGCTGCCTTTCCTGATGGCCAGTGTGGACTCTAAACATCTCTTTTCCACCTCAGCTGTTTTCTTCATACTCCTGGTTCTAAATTCTTGTCTTGTGGTCTGCAAGATAGGAACCTGGAGATATAAATGTAGAATAACTTTATCCCACCTGAAGCTACAAAATTTTTCTTCCTCCTTAATTTAGGAAACAGGGTATTCCAGCGGAGGATGAGTCTCACCTATTTATCATTGTTGTCTGGACATAATCACATGCGTTCAGTAAAGAAGACACAGATTCCTTTGTAGACCTTCCTAACAGGCCTTAACTCACAGCTTCCTGATACCTGCAAGTGAACAATCCTGCTAGCAATAAAAAATAATCTCCCAGGAGGACCTCTGATCCTAAAGCAAATGCTGTTTAATTCACCACTCATTAGGAGTGTATCTGGATTGATTTATTGAGCACTTCTGACCCCAAATCTTTTGAACAGCATTCCTTCACGATTAAATAGGGAATGGATTTGGGCAACACTTCTGGCAGGCAGAGTGGAAGAACGCAAGTGATTCCTGAAAACAGTAATATCATGTAACTTAATGAAAATATACTACATGTTGGCATGCACTTGGCACAGACCAGAAGGGATGTGTTTTCCAACCAGGGCTCTGGTAACTTCTGCGGTAAATATGGCTAGAACAATTCATTAATTATACATTTGTGGTTGTCCCACCTTTGTGTATTTTAGAAATATGCAGTCACATTTCACATTCAATCCATTAAAAAAAAAAAAAGCAGTATCTTTGGGTCCAAAGAAAATCCATGTGTTTGGTAAGTACACGACAGTCTGTGGCAGCAGAAAGTATTACACCCTCCAGGGAATCAGCTTCCACTTTTTGCTTAATATTCAAAGAACAGAGAAATGGATAAAACTATACTGAAAGTCTTTTTTATGTGACTGGCTACAGACAATTGCTTTCTAGTTGAGAAAAACAAACTTTCTTGCCAGTTGCACCCAAGTAATTACGAACATGAAGAGAATTGGCCTCTGCTCTTTGAGCATATAAACAAAACACTTTGAACCTTGTAATAAGAATCAAGGCTGCAAAATACAGCCTCCTGCTGTATGCCTCTCCATTCTCCTTTGCTTACAAAGGCAGGATGAAGCATGGAATAGGCTGTTGGCTGTATGACTTGTTTGGCCAACAAAGGTATATGCAGCAAACCTGGTATGTGCATTCCCCTGTCTCCTGGCTTCTACTTAACAAGAGAGTGCAGAATCTGGCTTGTCTCTCCCCACAGAGATTCCAGAGAATTTGCCAGAATATTTGCATCTACATAAATCACTAAGAAAAACTGTTGCTTTAGATGCCACTTGAATGGTAAGCAATGCCATCAGCTCTCACGAATTCATCAGAAGATTCCTAAAAAAGTGATACTATTATGTTCAATCAGATCTCCTTTGCCCAGAAGTGGCTGGGAAAATGCCTAATGATTTTTGAGGATGTAAACCAGGTTTGCCCCAACTTTTGGCACCTAACTCTCCAAATCAGATGTCTGTTTCTGGTGGGTTTTCTCTGTTCTTAGCAGAGAGCAAGGGCTTCTTCGGAGAGTGAACTAGATAACAGAAGACCTAACAGTGTGTGATTAAGGTCCTGAAGTTAGGTGCCTGTTGCATAAAGTTACTAAGAATTGTGCAGAAAAGACCTACGATGTTGAACATTGTCAAACACAATTTGTCAACAGTAAGGATCTGACAACAGGATTTTCTGTGTGGTGTAGACAGGTTCCTGTGAGTCTGCTCCACCTGAGATGTGCAGAACCACAGCTTTCCCCAAAAGGGGCACCGCTGGGCTGGCTCCTTCAGCTGCTGCACAGGGTATCAGAATGGTCGAAGAGCAGAATTCCTTGCTTCATGAGCAGCCACAGGACTGGGAAGGGTGAGTTGGTGGGACAGATGTGCACATCTCACCAGGCTTCCCTACACAGAGGCTCCTGAAATGGGGTTGTGTGGTCCTCACCAAAACATTGATCCCGGAAGAGCTGGCGTCTCTGCAGGTGGCTTCCCAGAGCAGCCCCTATGGTGAAATTGGGCATAGGGCCAGCTGCTTGCTGAGGTGGGTGCCATGAGGGCAGCCTCATCTGGTATGGTCGGCAGGCTCCCTCCTGAGACACGAGCAGGAGCCTCAGCAGAGAGGAATGGAATCTACCCATCTCCAGGCACTGTCTAACTAGGGAACAGGACTTTGCAATGCAGGTGGGGGAGGAATCCTTCCCTCAGCGGGACCAACACACCCCAGAGCAACACAAAGCCATTAATTACCTTGCACTGCTAACAACAAGTGACAGAAAAAGCTTTGTATCTTACACTTGCTCGCTGAAAATGCATGGAAAGTTTGTTCACTCTTCTGAGACCTTTCCAAGGGGCCACACAAGTGGCGAGCCAAATAAAGCCAGACACAGCCAGATCTGCCTTTTGCTTGGGCCTTCTGGATAAAAAAGTTTGTGGTACATGAAAGAGCTCTTTGAAGTGACTGATGTTGATGCTGCAATGCATTTGGGTGAGCGCGGAGAATACCAGGGCTGATGGTGTCAGGAGTCAGGGGGGCTCCTTCTCGTCGCGCACGGAGAAGCCGAGGATAGCTGGGAGGTCTTTCTAATACACTACGTGTCTATATTTAAAGGGCTGCGTAAATTTAGATTCTGCTGAAAAAGGAGAAGGGTTCATGACACGGGGCTGAGTGCAGAACAGCATTTGCTGCAGCTCTGTGTCCTGCCTCTCAGCGTGGTTGCGTCGCCGAGCCCACCTTTCCCTGGGTGGCTGCTACAAATTATTCCAATGGCAGAGTAGTTCTCTGACTTTGGAAAATGTTCCCCACAGATGACACCGAGTAGATTTATTTTTAACGAAAACGAAATTTGTGAACTAGGGTCTCCAGAATAAAACATACAAGAACCTACAGTAGGTGGGCTTTACAACAGCTCAAAGAGCTGCCGAAGGACCTTTCTTCTCTTGGTGGTGAAACGAATCGGTGTGTTTGAAATGGAGTTTTCCATGTAGACTCATTGTAAAGTATTTAGAAAGAGAGGGGAAAAACCAATAAAGAGAAAAAACATCAGTTTTTTGTCACGTCCAGAGCAAAATCCACATCATAGACAGTTGGGGGAACTTTCACTATGTTAGGGTATATTTAAGCATTAATTAGAAAACAACTGTTAATTGTCTTGGGACAAAGGTGTAAAAAAGAACAAAATCCCGTCTGCCTGCTCCCGTTAGACCAAGAGGCATCCACATCACAACCCTGCCCCAGCTTATCCCCTCTGGATGCTGCTCCGCTCCCTTTAGGACAAGCAGGTAGAGGAGACCAGTGGCACATTCTTCTGGGAAAGCAAACGGTGCAGAGGATTTGAGCTGGGGTGACCTGGCAAGGCACCGGCAAGGAAGTAGAATGGCGCTTGTGTAGGAAGGTGGAGCAAAGGAAGCTGAACAGTGAAGGAGTGACATGAGGTCATCTTTCCGCCCCTTACCCCTGTCACCTTCCTATTTTAAAACCAGAAAACTCTAGGGCACAAAGCAACCCCAAGATGAATCCAATCTGTTCAGCTGGATGCTCCTCCCTGTTCATAAAGTCATGAATAGTTCTCAAATATTACAGTGTGATTAAAAAGAGGAAATTCAAATACTTTATAAGCTTCGGGTTATAGGATTAGGCCTGTAATAGTTTTACTTGGCTTTATAAGCCTGATCCTGTCCCAGTGAACGTGATGGGAGGTCAGTTATCAAGCCACAGGGGGCAAGATAAAGCTCTATATGAGTTGCTATTTTTTACTCCTAAAGTTAGTCTTATTGGGCCCAGCCCAACTTCAGCTGAAGTTAATGAAAAGACTCCTGCTGACTTTAATGGGAGTTGGATTGGCCCTATTGTCCTTTGTTGAGTAAAGTAATTTTAAAAGGTCAGGAGGTGAATTAAAAGAAAAAGAAACAACTACATCGATAAGCTTTATTCAATGTGCTCACCTTATAGAGAAGAAGTGTTGTCTTAGCTGGTGAGAGTAGTTCAAACTAGACCTTGTAGACTCTGCAAGGATAACAAAGTATGGTTTTACTCAAAAAAACAAGTGGAAATGAAAATTGCTGAGTTCCGACTTAATGCTCTCCAGTGGCTTCTATCTGCTCAATTTACAAATAAAACAGACACCAAAGTTAGACCCTAATCTCAATGAAAGCAGCCTTGTGCCAGTGCAATTCCACTGACTTTAATGGATTTCTTCTTGATGCTTCAATGGATTTCTTCTTGACTGACATGGGTGGGAGAGCTAAAACAAGATGATGTGTTTCTAATTGCTATGGCCACACTTTGACTCGGACTATGGACTCTTCTTTCAGGACAGTCACTCCTCCACCTACACCTGAAGCAACTTGGTAGTCAAAGTTACAGGGAAGAGAAGGAGGATTAGTTAATGAATCTGCTGATTGTGTAAAAAGGAGCACAGATGCAGCTCATTCTCCAAATGCTCCCGTGGCTCTGAAGGACAAAGAAGACAAAAAGGAAAGAAAAACCTACAGTTGGGCTGTGTGAACTTTCTGGGTTTAGACTTGCACTCTGTGTCCTCTCCAGCTCTGAAAAAAGCAGAGCACAGAATTTATCACCATAGTTAGCAGATAAAACTATCAAAGTAAAAGTTGCTATTTTTACACAATACCTTTTCATCATAAATTATAGACCAGTTGAGAACAACTCTCATGCACTAGCTGTCAGAAGATGCTGTTGGCAATCAGCTTCACAAAATTTTTCTTTTCCTGCTTACCCTTTTTACAGGATGCATTTTAGGATCCAAGGGGCATGAAACATGCTAAATTTCTTGGGAAATGCCTGAAGGAGTTTGGTTTTGATTTCTTTGCATTGTCCTTGCTAAATATTTCATGCTGTGAAATTCAGATAGCCTTCTCTGATACAGGAAGCAGCAACAGGAAAATTAAAGTGTACACCCCCTCCACACCCCACACTCCAATTTACTGCCATTTTATATATACAAAAATAATCTCTACCAAGCTGAGATGAATCAGAACCATCTTTCCAGCAGATGGTTAAAACTAAAGGGAGAGAAGGATGGCTTCATTGGGCTAATCCAAGAAAGGGAAAAGCCCTCTAAGCAGTTCCCTTTCCAGGCAGGTTAACAGTCCTGCTCTCAGCAGGTTCTGACCATCAATGAACTAACCCTTTCCTCCAACCTTGCCTCCCACTGGGCAGGAATTCAATGCATGAGCAGAGGTCAGTGTTAATGCCATCCTGCTAAAGGCATCCAGCTTTCATTCACAAAACAAACCACTTTACTGGCTTCAGAGAGAAAAGGAAGTAACCCAGGAGAAAAAAATGCACAAAGATTTTCTATTAAGCGAGAAGCAGTTTACGATATAATACCAGTTGCAAAAGGGTCGAATCAAACATTGATATAATATATCTTTAAAGCAGCTTCTTAAGTGAGAATCAATGAAAGATTATTTTGCCCATGTCTAAGCTTAATGGCACACTTACACAAATAAGATGAGAAACTACAGCTGCAGCGAACACTTGTGCTGCCTGCTGCAGTTTATAGAACAAACATTTGGGATCTATCTGGCTAATCATGATATATTTTTCATGCGATCATCTGTTTATGCTTCTTTGGTTTATATGTCTTGGGACTGGGCTGCGTGCCAAGGGGCTGGGGGCTGGAGTCAGCAAACAGCCCCCGGTCCCGCAGGACCCTTGCGGGACCCTCAGTTACAGCTGCTCCAGCCTCACGAGGGAACAGGTCCCCCCCACTCCTCCTGCTCATTTCTGAGGACGCAGTGTGTTTGGAGCTACACGGCTTAACCCCTCCTGTTCCTCCCACAGCCCCTCTTGTGCCGGAGCCACAGACTGGGCACGTTTATGTAAGGACAGTGGCATATTCTGTTTAGTGAGCATTTTAACCAAAAAGCTGCATGGTGCCCTGGGGTAGCTCAATTGGGCCAATGATGGAGACACTTATTTCTGTACTTGCTTCCAAAAATTTTTTTTGTCTTATGTGGTTTTTGTCCACCAGCCCACTTGGCCAGTGGTAACATGAGGAACTTGCCATGGCTGCCCACTGAGCTGGGGACCCTGGGTTGGCCACTGCTGCCGTGTCCCCAAAGGCTCTGTACTGTTGTTCCTGCACCAGACCACCCTTCTTTCCACATGTGACTCCCACAGCAGTTTCACCAGGCAGAAACCTTCATCTTTCAGCCCCGTGCATCCACAGAGGCTGTGCTTTCCACCCCAGCTCCTTGCCTCATGCCTCCCCATCCACAGCCCCACAGCCAGCTTGCGCTCCAGCATCCTGATTTCTGCCCTCCCAGACCACAGCCAGAAGGACCAGGCTTCCCCAGTCAGGGCAGGGGCCAGCCCAGGCCAAGTCACCAGTGGTGCTGCTCGTGCCCGCTGCAGCCCCATGGCCTCCCTACACTGGACTCAGTGGGTACTCCTCTCCAAAGCACAGGTGCAGCAGTAACACACTGCCACTGGACAGTCAGCTCATCAAAGCTGAAGAAAAAAAATCAGGGTGAAATCTGGGCTAAGCAGCTGTTGAGATGCTGGGAAGAGGCTGTCTGCACGCGAGATATCCTGCTTCCCTCCCATGGAGGAAGCACAGCTAGTTCAGAAAACACTGAAGCAGACACACTTCTGTAGCCACTGCAATACAGAGTTTAAAGGAACTGGAAAATAAGCCAATGATGGCCTATGCCTCCAGCTCAAGGCTAAGATGAATTTTAGAAGTGTTGATGCTGCTAGTGGGGCCTCCAGCTGTGATGCAGCAAAAATAGGGCTGTCTCAACATCACAGCACCACCCAGGCACTGGCAGCAGGCAGGAGGGTTCAGAGCAGCACTTTAGGATGGTTCTAGTTTTGGCAAAGGAGTAAGTCACTTTGAGCCCCCACCCAGAGTGGCTGTACAGTAACGAGAAGGAAATGCAGAATGAACCTGGGTAAAGCCACAGACATACAGCTCCACAACAGTGACCCATGTTGTACCTGGCTATTCTGCTGATGGTCACTGAAGTCACCCATTTTCCTGATTAACCAGCAAATAAACAATATCATTCTTCTCCATCAGTTGTCATCCATCTGCTCTGCAGAGGACCACAGACTCCCCGCACAAGCGATGTGAGGGCTGTGTGGGGTTGTGCCATGAGCCCCTCAGAGGTGCTTGCCCTGTCTCAGACAGGCTGGGGGCTCGTGGGGTTGCTGGCTCTCCCAAAGGAAATTTTAGCTTGACCTTGCCCTTCATCACAACAGAGGCTAGAGACTCCGTGGGTCCTTCTGCACACTCAGACACTGTGACTTTGTGGCAAATAACAGTGGGGTCTGTTATGCCCTGCCTGCTCTCACAGTACCTTAGGATTTTGTGGGATGGACATCACATCTGTACCCAGAAGGCTGTAAGCCAAAGTAGTCTTATCTACTGGCGGGATTTGAGCCATAGCATGTGGAAAACTGCTCCTCCAAACATCCCACCACTGGGGAAAAGACAGTTGAAGTCCCAACACAAGCATCCTTCTCATCTGGACAGGAATGTGCTTGTACTTTTCAAATGCCTCACAGCTGAAAGCAGGTCCCACACGGCCTGGCACGATAAAGGATGAGCATGTGGGACCCTGACTCACAGGCCTCTGCAACCTCCGTGGCTGCCGGCATGGCCTGGAAGCGCAACGCTGCAGACGGGACTGTCATGCAAAGCTGAGGCATGTAAAATCCCTGGCTGAAAAGGGTGAGTGAGCGTTTCTCTGTGCGGTCTTTACCTCCCTGAAGATGTTTACTTTGCTCCTTGTGCTTCCCCTCTATTTCCTTCCTCCCTACTTCACACCACTAATACGTTAAGCACAGGGTAGCAATGAAACAGAAGAAATGAAAATGCAGTCTCAGCAGCAATAGCTCTCAAGCTGTGCTGGAAGGAAAAGATTAAAGTAAGATGGGTGGCTGAGAGGAGGGGGCAATGCGCTTGTCTGGCTGGTGGGTCACAGGGAAGCCCAAGTGCAATGGTCTCTTCCTTATCTACATCCCCATGGCACTTCGGTCTGTAGGGATACCATGCAGATAGAGGGTCAGTGCCATGCAATTGACCCTTCACAATCAGCTGCCAGCAGAATTACTGGAATGGGTCCTTGCTACTATGCACTGTGGCCAAGGAATAAGAAAAGGAGGTACAGAGAGTGGCAAAGGAAGGAAGTGGGGAAGGAGGTCCCCCTCTCGGTCTGGGATGTCCCAGTTCACACACTTTTGTAAAGAAATTATTTTTCATCATGCCTAAAACTGGTTACACAGTGTAACCCTCCTTCTCATTGTTCATTAGCATCACTGAGTCTTTCAGACAGAGCCTGGAGGCCTTTTGCCTGTGTTGAACGTGTTATATCCCATGAAGGTGGTGGGGATGGCTGAGAATAGTTGGCTGCCAGAGAGGCTGGTGGCTGCTGCACAGGCAATTTTTCTTTTCATCAGTCATTTTTAGGCAAGCCAAGATGTTCCTTTCTCACAAATCTTGATCTAAAAGTACAGGCCCCAGATTGCTTAATATTCTGGGTGCTGAGGGAATTTCAGATTCCTGCAGTGGGACATATGTCTACAGAAACTCTTTGTAGTATTTGAGACCCTCTGTAATACTTGAGTGGGTTCAAGGTTTTTTTCTCTTTTTACAATAGCAATATGAGAAAGCACAAAGCTCACATATCTTATGATTGCACAAGTGGGATTTTTTTGGGGGGAGGGAAATAATTTCAGTCTGATCTTTCTCCATTATTTTTATTCAACTCTACATTCCTTGGTTCAGCTCTACTTAAACACAAAGCAGAAACAATGAAGTGGCCCTTGTGTGAGGAGCAGCACTTGGAAGAGACAGTCCCTGGGAGACCACAGGTGCTGGTGGCCTCGTTTTATAGGACGGCGACTGATATCCTCCAGCGTCTGGAAACACCAAGCCTGTTCACATGAAAAATAAATCTCATGTGAAATACGGGCTCCCATGGATCATCTAGTAAAGGTGAACTTTTTTTATATCATATTGCACACTAGGAAATAAAAACCAAACTGCACTGACAGGATGCATTGACAGTGCCCTTTCTACAGCAGATTTTTATGTGTTTTCCAGAGTCTTTAATTCTCTTACTTCAGAGTCCCTCTCACTGTGGATTTATGACATGTTTCCTGCCTCCCTTCTCCTCATCTGTTCTCCCACATCTCTTACTTGAACTACTTTAAAGTGACATGTTGACGCATATCCATGCGATGAAAGCGAGCACATAGCTCCGGAACCGACAGAGCGTGTTTCTGTGCACAGCGGTGACCCCAGACCAGCCAACACCCCCAGCCAATGTCTGAGCGCAAATGCAGCGGGCAGGGAGAGGGACATATGCCTGGCAGGGAAAAGGACAAGAACAGCAAGGTAGAAAGGCTTGGTCTACACGGAGCAGTCAAGATATAGCTCTACTACTACCCTTTGGATGCCTACCTGGGGCTACTGGGAGAGGAGTAAAACTCTTCCTGCTACAAAGTCACATCCCGTGGCAGCAGTTTGATGGCCCCCTCTGGAACAGTTACCCTCTGTTAACTTCTGATACCTGACATAGATGTATTTACCTCTGAAACCCAAAGCCAGTACCCCGCACTTGTGACACGCACCCTCCACCTGCAATCTTCCTCCTCTCTCTCTTCCCCTAAGCCCAGGTAGCACCTGCTTGCTCAGCTTTGAGTAGCAGGGGAGCAAGGATAGCATCCAGAGCCAGGAGCCGAGGGCCTCCCGTGAGGCCATGCTTGACTGGGGACTAAAGCAAGGATGGTGAGTTAAAAGTTCCCCTCTCTCTGACTGACCTCAGATCGCTCATAACTGTGTGCCTTAGTTTCCTCACACATAAATTAAATGAGCCTATCTGTTCCCTGTTGGGGTTTTTTTCTCCTTTCTATCTGTGTCCCTCCCCCATTCTTACAGATTCAGTTCAATGCCCAAGAGCATCTGTATTTGCTAATGTTTTGAGATGAAATAATTTAAAACATGTTTTGAAGTCCTTCTGCTTCTCAATGGAAGTGTGAAATCCTAGCATGAGGTTCAGACCCACAAATTAGGTATACCAAATGCTGTAAGAGATCACCTTCTTCTCCCCACTAATGGTCATCCCTGCTCCCTGTCTAAACCAGGGAATCTCCTTCCTTTGGTCCTTACAAAGAAATGCTTATCTGTAGGACAGCCTCCCAGCTCTCGGCAAAAAGTGAAATGCTGAACACCTTTGTAAAAATATTGATCCTCCGCACCCCTTGCTGGGACATCTGTTCCAGGGCAGCCTTCCCAATGGATGCCTTGAGCAGCAGGGATTACTCATCCTGCAGAAACAGCAGCACACGGCAACTCGCTGCTTTTGCCTTCTGCTGGGCAGAGCCTTTTGGAGAATGTGCACTTTTAAGGGATGCATTAATTTACCTTTCAAACGATGTGGCTGCTTTCTGCAGCTTTAGAGGCTGCACACAGTCTGGCTGCATCATCGTAGGGAAATTGCTTGTTCCTGGGCAGTACAACCATAAGTTAAATCTCAGCTGTTCTCTGTGTAAATGTGGATGCCAATGCTATGTAATGCTACAGCTATTAAGACCCTTTTCACTACTACTAGAGTAAAAAAAATGTATTTTCACCATAACACTTGTAAAATAATTATGTGAAAATATATAGATCTGCCTTTTGATCTGCTTGTAAAAGCCCCTATAAGGAGGTGTCTTCAAGGATATTAAAGTTTTTTCAGTGTTAGCATGACTCTCAGAGCTTGCTATCTATTGAGATTAGCAAGTTTTTAAAGAGGGCTATTGAAAATAATTACAAAAATTCAAACCTGTGAAGTCATGCTGTTCCATAACTTTGCAAAACACCATGCATTTGGATTAGTTCAAACATCTATCACCTGTAATAAAAATATTAATTGAAAAAAAGCCAGTTCAAAACAAGGCTTGCACAGAGCTTACCAGCATCTCATAGCATTCTGCAGTACTGAATCCGGCAGAGAAACTCAGTGCTGTACAGAAAGGTTCTGTCTCTTGCTTCCACTAAAACCTCCTGCCTGGAAATTTCACTGGATCCTTCTAGTTCTTCTGCCACAAGAAACAGAGCTCCCTATCCATCTTCTCAACATAAGATTACAGTATTCTTTCTGGTCATCTGCCAGGATACTTTGGACACAGACAAAGAAGCAAGGTTTGAAACGGAAATAGTTAAAATCTCACGATGACAGCTGCATAAGTGGGAAAGCAGCCTGTTTATTCGAAAGTGTGAGAATGAAGCCCGCTGCATACAGAGAAGTGGGCATTTGTGTGACTTCTTAGTTTAGACATGGTCCCTTACAAGGTCACTGCCACCATTCCACCAGGTCTAACGGGCTTTGGAGTAGCTTTTTGGGAAGATTCCGTAACTCAAGTTAAACCTGACCTAGAAAACACTAGTCCATTTCAATGCTACAGCTTTGCTCTCAGCTCAGTCTACGTGAATCATGTTGGGAGTCCAGCACATTAAAAAAACATAGAAATGAGAGTGGGCTGGCCTCTAATTCCAGGGAAGTGTCACAGGAGTCTTGTCACCATTTAAAGTCACCTGCCTTCCAGCCCTCACCTTAAAGTTCACAGGTATGCTGGCCAAAGTGCCTCTCCTCTTCCAACCCAGGACAGCCTGCATGAAATCTCTTAAGTGCATCGAGGTGGTTATCACAAGGGCCTTTTTGGACAAAGGCCTTTTCCATGCTTCCTGGCCAAATAAAGCTGGATACACACCTATTAAGTCTGCAGGACACATTTCTTAAGAGTTTGCTGAAGTCGATAGCAGAATTTGCCCTGGGACAGCAGGGAGAGCAAGGCGCAGGGTCACAGAGCATACAGCGCCATGAAGGGGTTTGCAGGATATGGCCCTCAGGCATGAGAAGTGATCTTTTTGCCACATGCAGCTGAGGAGTCTCAAGCAAATGTGCTCCGCAGTATTGCTCACACAAACGGCATCGGGCTGAGGAAGCACAGAGGAACCATTTCTGCAATACGCTGTCAGCTGGCGAGAAATTTTGCAGGAAAGAAAGCGCATGGCAGCTCCCAGCTGCCTTAGGCCACAGGCATCAAACCTACAGGCAGCCTTGCTGACACTACATAATTGTCCACAGGTAGGGTAGGCTGAATGGCACCCTTTGAATCACACAGTTTCATGTCTCTGGCAAATGGAAAAGCAGACATCAATAGATGATGAATATAGTGAGAATTGTATTCTAATTGGAAATAAGACGTATATTACCTTGTACTGGATCAAATAACATGAAGGATTAAAATGGCTGTGCTAAATAATTGAGATCCCAGTTGTATAATTTTTCCTATCATTTTAAAGTTACGCCAAGGAACCAGAAATATTTCACTAATAAAAAAATGTTGCTCATAAAAAGGAAAAATATCAAAGAGCCATCAGTGAATAGGAACGTTAGAGAGAAGCAGAATTTTCCCACTCCTCACCCCTTTTGTATATACAATGCAAGTACTGCTTTATAGGCTTTGATTCTTTTATAAAATTATAAACACAGCGAAATTCCTGAGAAGCAGCTAGTGTACTCACGTCAGACGCATGGTGATGCTGAAAATTTCCCTTACTTTTCCACCCCTGCAATTGTGGTGCTGTGCAATTAGAAAGAATTGGCAATACTTGATCACAGTAACAGCTGCATCCAGTTGCACGCTGGCGATTCAAAGCAGGAATATTCACAGGGTTTAAGACAACTCCATCTGAAGGATCACTTTCTAAATCTAGGCGTGAGTAAACAGATTCCTTTCTACAGGGGCTGTTTGTCCCCAGTGCCACGCAAAGCAAGGAGCTGTAACCACCGGCACATTCAAAGCCTCTGTGTCATGTTACTAGTAGCTTGAAACTCAGACTACAGCCTCTTTGAAAAGATAGTATTTTTCCAGAAATGTTTATTTTACGTTTAGAGCTGTTATTGTTATTTCTTCTCAGTGGTGTAGAAGTCCAGTTGGAAGAGTTTTCTTTCCTCCGCATTGAAGCTGAAAATTCCTGGAAAGCCATGACAATATTCAGCATTCATGATTACACAGACAGACATATTTCATGAAAATGGCATAGGCTTTTAATACAGGATTATGAATGAGCTCTAATGTTGAAATTATATTAGATTGGATTTCAGAACGTATTTAACATATTTCCATACAGCAACCTTGGGATGTCTTTTCAATAACAGTGATTATTACAGGCAGGCTGTTTTTTAAGAAAACATTAGTTCAAGGTGGACAGGGCTTCCTGAAAAATGTTGTACATCTTTATGGCTGATGTTTTAGTTGTTTTGAATTAACTTTTTTCACAGCCAGAATGAAACGTTTCACCATATAATTCTTCATGCATGTCTTCAAACAAACCTGGAGCCTTTGCTGTGAATTTTTGAAACTGTAATACAATCTTAGGCATGAAAACTCTTTGTGAGCTGAAGGTGAGCATTTTGCCCCAGGTTATCTGGTTTCTCTCAAAATATAAATACTCTTAGGTAACATCTGTCTTACAAAAATAGTGGTTGCCCAAGCTGATCTGAAGTCATCTCTAAGTACCAACCTGTGAACAATCCCAGGCTTACTCTTTCACAGGCCTCCAACAGCTGACTGCCCAGCCCACAGACCTTGATAAGGACAAGCTGCTTGATCAAGTGGAATGGAGTTTGGATTTTTCTCTATATAATGACAAACACATTGAAATTTTGCATTGCCCGGGAAGCATTTGGAAAGCAGAAGTCAGTGACTCATTGGGATCTGCCTGTAGGAGCAATTTCTCTACCTGTCCTCAAGGCTCTGGTCCCCTCGACCAGTGGCTCAGCTCTGCCATTTTGCCCATTTTTCCTTCCTTACAGAAAGCAGCAGAGTTCATAGTCCTTCTTTTGTCTGGAACAGCAGTGGCTTTAAATGTAGTTAATTTGAATATATCTACTAGGTAGGGCTCAAGGTAACTGGGTATGCCTCGAGTGGTTCATGTAGGTGTCTCCTGGGGTTGCAGCGCTTGCCTCTCCATATTCACTCACTGCCATGAAGAGCACGTGGACTACTGTGGGACACTGATGCTGCTTGCTATTTGTCTCTCTTTCACGCTGGTGCCAATCGGAAGTAAAGCTACAAAAAACACTTAGATTTTACCAGCATGAGGCAATGAAAGGCTTTCCTTCTAGCAAGTTTGATAGCTCTCATTAGTCTACTTCAGTCACTGGAGAAAAGAGACGTGTGTTTCCTACACTGGTGGCATAAACACTCCCCTCACTTTTATACTGCTGGAAGAAATGTGTATTTTCAGGGCTGAAACAGTAATCCATTCACAGTGCATTTCTGAAACCAACCCTATTTTATTCATCTCACTTAAATAGTCAAAACTGTGAAACTGGATGCCCCAGGTTCTACTCCTAACAGCTAATAGAGATTCTTTGAAGGGATGTTTTGAAGACATTTGAAATAGGAAGCCCTGTGCCCTATTCTCACTGCTGTTGTGAAACTCTAGGTGAGTCCACATAGATGTGGATTTTTATTGCAGTTTAACATTTCTAAATACCATGCTGGTTAAGAATAGGCTGAATCCTCTAAAAATGACTTTTATTTTTGCCCTCTAACTTGACCCATGGAATGCATCTACTAATTAAATATCAACAGGAAACAAATGTCTTCACAGAGGTAAAGCCGTTTTCTATGGCAATTTTGGTTTGTGGTATAAAAGCTCGGATGAAAAAAAACCCACATAGAGAAAGACACAGACATTTTTAAACAGTGTATATGAACTCATGCATGGCCACCCAGCGAGGGATGGAAATGGCTGGAGACAGATGCTTTCTCCTGAGCAGATTCAATAAGGTCTAGGAGATGGTGCCTTTTCAGCTGAGCTGTCCACAGATATGACAACTCCTGTACTCTTAGACAGAGCAGGCTTGGCCAGTTAGCAAGGAGGAGCAAAGCTGTGCATCGCGCTCAGCCCTGCAGTGCCATTCAGAAGGGAAGCAAAACTGTATCTAAAAGTGCCTCCATTTGTACTAATAGTGGGAACCTATCACACCATTTTTTTCTTGCCACCCAATATCAACTTCTCAAAGAATAATTCCTTCTCTTTTTCCACTGATGACTGAGAAGAAAATCTGACTTTTAGAAATCTCCATAGCCTGAATAGTAGAATCATCTGAAAGATGAAATCAAATACCCAAAGGGAAGTGGAAAACCTACCATCTCACTTGGCATCTGGGTGTAGGAAAAACTCTGCTCCAAACTATGACCAAAACGCTTTTAGATAAAACTCATTACTGGGCACTGCCTCAGCCTTTCAAGAAATCACTTTCCACTGTAAACACCGACTGCAGTCAACACAAAATATTTATTCCTCTCATCTGAGGATCTTCCACATGCTTTGAGGTGCGTGAGTTCATAAGTGAGAATACCAAGTGTTATCCCTGTTGCATGTCCATCAGTCAGCTCTTGGACACTCTCCCTCAATGTCATGGTGTCAGTAAGGATGAGTGAAGCTGCCCTTTGCCCAGGCTGCTGTTTGGTTTAAAACACCAGATTTGGGTGTTGCTAAAAGCACCTCCCACCACTGATGTCCTTGTTTTCCAAAGTAAACAGTCTCTGGCGTCTTGTGACCTGAACAGCCCCAAGTGTCCGACCTTGAAAAACAAAAAAATATTTTATTCGAAAAGAAAAATATCCAGCCTAAATTATTTGAGGCACTGCTTTCCTTCCTCAGCAGGATGCTGGAATGTCCAGGCTGTGGTAGGAGCTGCTTATACGCCACAGACATACACAGGAACGTATTTGCCCTCTAATGATATATTAGGCAATGGTTTTGAGTTGGCAGGCTACTAAAAGCCCTGGCCAAACAAAGACAAAATCATAATTTATCAACAGAGAATACTGAATTCATGGTCATTGGTGACTGCTGGGACTGGTGGTAGCCCACAAAGCTGAAGTTGACAACACAAAGACAACAAATTCCAGATACTGTTTAGACTTTTCTCAGCTTTTTTTTTTTTTTTTTGAGGGAAAAAAAAGCTGTTTGAATTCTTTTCCTTAGAAATTGTTCAAACCAGGAACAAGATAAAATGATCACCTTTCTCAAAATCCAGTACAACAGGGCTCAAGCAGCAAAAGTGTATGAAGATACTGTGATTGCAACTACCTTTGGCAGCATGTAAAGGAAGGCATGCAAACAGAGCAGTGGGGTACATGCAGAGAGGCAGCCGGGGCACCGGCTCGCTGAGGAGTCAGCAGTGCTGGGCTTTGGTGGCACAGACCTCTCTTGAGAATTTTGTCCATGGCTTTTAGGACTTATATTCTCTGTACTAGTTATTTTGAGGACTAGGCTTTTCCAAAGGCATCCTCTTCCTGTCAAAGATTTTAAGGATTCTTGATAATATTTTATCACAAGTATGTTGAGAAACCTTTCCCAGTAGTCCTTTCCATCACTTCAGATTTATAGGAGCTTTGTTTCACTAAAGTCAGTGATGTCAGGCACATACCAGAGTGAGGTTAAGAATTAGGACTTATTTTTACGGGGTTTCACAAGTCTGTGTTATTTTAATTGTCCCGAGTTAAATGTGATCTTAACGGTGCCACGATGGAAATCCATGCAGTTTAAGGTGAAGCAGAGGTGCAAACACCATGGGGCAAAATGCAAGTTTCTCCTTCCCCTTTCCCACCCTCCATGTACCCTTCCATCTCTTGACTGATCTCTAGATGGAAACCAACTGTTCTTACAGCAAGGAATTCAATCTCCTCACCAGCTGCAGCATCATTGCCACAGTGATTTCTGTGAACTGGTCCCCGCACCAACTAATTTCACAAAAAAACCAGCGAACAGCTAAGAAATCACCAGGGATGCTGGCTGTTACAGACCTAGGGCAAATGTGAAGTGGAGTTCTGGAGGTGAAAGGATCTCTACACCATTACAGACCTTTGAAATTTCTCAGTCCCAGGGGTGTACTTTCATGGGAAGAAAAAGCTGTTTCAGATCACACCAGATATTTTCTGCACTGCCCAGCAGTTATACCTGAGGATGTTCTCCAGATGTTCGTGTTTCTATGAAACATACAACAATAAAGTTGTAAACTGGATGAGACAATACTAGAAATGTAAGAACAAGGGCTTTAGGGCAGCCTGGAAAAACATGAACATTAACTAGCCCACACATGAAATCAACTTGTCCTCTTTAAGAGGCCAACAAAAATGTATTTTATTTGCTTTTCCAAAGAACTGCTACTTTTCCCAGCAGGTGGGCACACACAACTTGTCATGGTTCTTATATTGTCAACAGGCAATTGCTTATATTTTGGGGAACAGATACTCCTTTCACTTGGGCATACAAGAAGTGAGAAGTACAAGGTCTAAGACAAGATGAAGCCACGGTTTAGATAGTTTTTATTCCTCAGTGAAAAGAAAATAATAATGTGCCATTGTCTGGAAAACTACAAAGAGCAACAACTGAGAGTGCACTGGCTGAGACATCTGCAGAGTGAAATGTCTTAACTGTTTGCAAGCTGTCTAACAAGAGTAAGACTGGAGTTTGAAAATGGAAGCCTGTTGTCTTTTCTGGAACCATTTCCCTTTTCTGCTGGCTATATTGGCTAAGCAAAATGTCTGAGGAGACTGGCTACAAGTCCTGGGAGGACTTTGGGGAAGGCTTCTGAGTGTACTTTTCCTGCTTAATTTGGCTGCTCAAGTGGGTCCTGATCCCAAAAATATGTGGACAGAACTGAGACCTTTTTGCTTAGCTCACTTAATACTACACTGGTAGCCCGTGTAGAGCAGTTTCAGAGTGTCACCTGCCTACACTGCTTGGAGTTTGGCTATTCCAGTGACTTCACTGGGGTGTGTTTGCAAGTATTATCTCGCCTTCTTTTTTTTTTTAAGCGGCTGTAAAAGGAAGATAGTTGTTGGCTGCTGTCATGGCTTTGATTTAAAAAGGCTAGTCAGGCCTTGTGGTGAATGACTTCTATTTACAACAAAGTGGGAGCGAGCCGGACTGGAATGCAGGTCTTCACGTATGCAGGATTAAACATTTTTGCAGGTTTATTGTGGGACCTGTAGGTGGCCTCATTTTAATAGTCAATAAAACAAGGAGTATTAGTTCAGTTTCCCAATGTGCTAAGCAACGTTTTGTTCTACTGAACTTGGAAGCTGACAAGTTTTCTTCTGGTGCCATTGAATACTCTGCCATTCATTCTACAAACAAGTGGGTATAGAGCACACTGATTGTAATGTAGAAAGTGCAAACATCTGTTTTGTTTTCATCCTTAAATTCCTTCAGGGATAGGAAGAGAGAGGGAATGATTTTGAAATGCTGAGTTAGGACCAGAAAAGCAGCCTGTGTCGTGTATTCCACATTCCCTCCCAGACCACGGGTGAAGGACAAGAGGACCGCTGGCCATACAGTGACATTAACCACAGACATTTTGTAACAGAATGAACAATAAGAAAAAATGAATACATATCACAAATTCTGTTACAGAAGGTCGAACACAAATTCAATTGGGTAAATGGACTGCAAAGCAAGGTTAACTAAATTAAGGCTGAGACCATTCAGCACAACTGAGTACCAACATTGGCATCCATGCTTGGCATCATGTTTGTGACAATGCATTCTTTGCTGCCACCCCAACAGAAACCCTGACGTATGATGCTGTCTTATTTACGTGCTGTAGTCACTTAAAAGCCTCAGTTTTAAGTACTTCACACTGGGGTTTTGTTTTAGTGTATGAGACCTGATAGAGCTTGTGAAAAAGGCTTACGATTCAAGTGCCTTTTATATATGGAAGCCATAAAGCTACAACAAAAGAGAATCTCAAAGCAGATGATTAACTGGCCTTGTCTGGCTGATCCTGCCACCACTGCTTCTCCCTCCCTGTGGCCAGGGCACCCTGGGGAACACCAGGAGCAGCTGGGAGAGTGTCTCTTACTAGACATTTCTCTGGTTTTGAAGTGGTGGGGTACATGTGTGTTACGAAAAACTGCATGCCATGCGCTGCAAGACACAGCCTGCCTTGAGCTAGACTGGAGCACAGAGCCATCCCCTGTGTCTGCTGCCAGGGCAGCACCAGCAAAAGGACTGAATGCCTCTGAAGAGCTGCCTTAGCACAGCACCTCTGGGTGCTGACAGACGGGCAAGGTTATGCTGGGAGCACAGGGCAAAGCCACCACGGAGCATTCAGCTCTGCATCTCTTTTTAGTGGGTACAAGTTAGTACCTCATTTCAGAAATATCAAACTATTACAGTTTTGACAGGGAAGTACAGTGGATGGGAGAGTCCCAAGGCATTAATTTTTGGACTAACAGGGATCATACTAAACTTGTAAAATAAGTGTGCAGTGTGTCGTTTGGACACTTGGTAACGTTTGAGAACAATTAGCAAGGGATTTAATTTCGATGTAACTTTCTGGTTCCCACAAACACAAACATGGAAGCTGGTTTAAAAACAGCCTGCAACTTCTACCCCTCCCTTGCACCTATCTTTTAAAACGTGCTGCAGGGCTGATTTACCAAGTGGCATTAACCTGCTGCCTGTGCAGTGTTCTAAACCTGCATCCTTGGAGATGAAACTTTGGCAGAAACCAACTTGCCAGCTACATTCCTCCACTGCAGACAGAGCTCGGGCACTGCAGGGCTCCCATGACATGCCTGCCTGCAACTCACCACATCCCACACTGAATCTTTCGGAAGAGGCTAAAACTTCCGCTTAAGTTAAAGCTGAGCCTTTCTCTAAACATTTCCTTGCCCTACTGGGGCCTGGGTGTTTGTGACAGTCTTCTGAAAGCTGGTAGGTGCAAGGACACCTGGAACCCTGCAGTGCTGTGTCCCTGCCAGAAACCTACTGGAGATACGTCAGTGTATGTATAATATCCACGGTAAGTTAGGGGAAAGCAAAGTAAAAGCAGTTCCCTAAGACATGTTGCAGTGAAGGATGCAGAAACCTGACATAAAACCAGACAAATGATGAAGCAGAACAGAATTATTTATAAAGAAATTTATTTTATATTTGTGTACAGCAAATATATGAAAACAAATTTGATTTGAAAAATGTCTATTTGATTTCTTAAAAGTATTGAACCCTCTTATGGAAAGGTTTTCATTATTAAAAAGGTACAGAAGGCTAAAATTATACTCAAATAATATATGTGTGTGTACGTATATATATATAAAAAACAAGTGCAATTTTATATATATATATATATAGTATATATAAATAACGTGTGACTTACATGATTTTTAAGGTATCTCATTTAAACATCTGAGTAAAATAGAGGTATTAGAAAATATAGTTTGCTATTTCTACACAGTTTGCATTCAGTTTTTATAAGCATCTAGACAGTGCAAAATTTAAACATACAGAAATATTCTATTACTCTATACATTGTGCTCAGCCCCCAAGTTTCCTCTGTCACGATCATCCCCAGACTGAACCAAATTTGGAGGGTTCAATACTAGCCCTTACAAGCATCTTCTAAGAGCAATAAAAGGAACTCTATCTTACCTTGCACTGCGCTGTGGTATAGCTTGTGCACGAGAACAATGCATTTCCTATATTAAATGATCTAACTCCCAGAGATCACATACACCTCACCATATTGACTCATTTCATTGCATTCCATATCCTGCAAAAATAAATCTCCTGTAGGACAGCATACATTACTGTGTTCTGAAGCTTAAGTAATATATTTCTTTAACATAAGGCAGGAATATACTGAAATTTGATAATACTTAAATCGAACAGCAATCTGGAATTGAACCACATTTATGTACCACATTTTTATAGATGCTGCCTTTTTAATGTTTATGTCAGAAGATGTGGTAGAGAAAACCTACTATTCTTTAAATAAAAAGCAAGGGATAAAAGTAGTCCCTTTAGAAGAAATTGCTAAAACCTAACAACACTAGGAGAAACTCGACTGCCTTGAAACATCAAAGGTCAATCTGCACAACCTTTCCTGCAGCTAAAGAGCAATTCCTTGCATGGCATCTGGGGGAATACTCATATGAGTAGGTGCTCACTACAGCAGAGCCCAAGTGTTTTAGCTGTAAATATTTATCATCCTTATTTGCATCTATTAAATGTTAAGGTGCAGTGTGTTTTTTTCATGTCTTTCTAATGTTGCTAAAAAAAGGCAATTCTGACCATTCCATATGCTTTCACAGTAGCTATATTTTAACTGAAGGGTGTTTGAACTTTAGATAATATGTTTATTATCACTGACATAAAAACCTCAATCCTGCTTCCATAAAAATCAGTGGTTGCTTTGTTCCTACCAAAACCAAAATTGGATCCAAACATGTTAGTCACAAAGTTTGCCAGTAAAAGTAAATACCGTATTCATTAAGTCTCTCAGTGTTTAAAGGCAAAGTGGTGTTAGCAAATACTGTATAGTATAGCTTAAAGAACAGTATTATGCACAATTCTAAGTGTTAGTCAACAAAATCTAAAAGCAGCTGTGAAAAACATCTTATGGGACAGTGAATTTTGCTACATGAAAATTTCTGGGGCTGTGACAGGCGTTTTTCAAATTCGTTTCTTCCTCCAACGCTGTCACTCATGTTCTACATCGCAATTGCACAAATTAAAGGCTGGATCCTGTATGCAGCATGCATCCAAACCAGCTAACCTTTAAAACTGGACATGTCAGGAGGGTCTCTCTCTTTTTACTGCATTCATTCCTAAACTCCTCTCTAGCAGAAACCGTCACGTTTCTGAATCCTTGTAGCAACCGACAAGATAAAGAGCCTAATGTCATCCTTCATCTACTTCACTTTGCAAGTTTATCTCTGCACTTGCCCATATAATTACCCCCTGCAGATTTCAACTGTAATTCAGATTTGTGTTGCACTTGTTGAACAGGCCTCGAAAACAGACAAAGCCTCATTAATAGCCTGCAAAAGTGAGCCTTACTAGTTAAAACCTTGATTTAAATACCAAACAAAGGGGAAACACAGATGCTGAGACAATGTTTACATCCTCTCAACCACACCCTTGAAATTTTGGCAGTAAATTAGCCAAAGGATGGTTTTAACATCTCATCCATCTCTTTCAGTTGGGAAGGAACAGCCATAACTACAAGTTTTTGCAAGGTGCGGCCGATGCTGGGAGATGGTTGAATACATACGACCAAAGGCTGCATGCCTCACAAGTCAGAACAAAGCAGAGATGTGCTAGGAATTCAGGATTTTCTTATGCCCAGAAGTTTCCTATAGACTGGAGATAAACAGAAGTCCCACTTCCCACGCAAATAGGAATAGTGCTTAAACCTAAAGTAACACAGCATTAAGAAGGAACTAATAGCTAACGATGTTAAAGCCTCTCAATTTAAAGATCCCCCAAAGCAATCTCAAAGAAAAGAAGAAAAAAGAAAACCTGTGGACTCAGTCAAAACATTTTTCAATCCAATTATACAGTAAATGCACTGGCAGGCAAGGCCTCAGTTCTGAAGAGGTGAGGAAGAAGGAGGATGGTGCAAAATGCTTTTCATACATTTGAACATTCTTAGGATATAAGAGAGCAGGCAACTTGAAAACTAGAAAACATTCCTTGTAAGCTGTGTGGGATCAACGCAGTTTTCTGCAGGCTTTGCTTCATCCTACAGCTCAGCTTTGCCTGTTTGGGCAGGACCGGCATTACTGCTGCCTTCTCCAGCGTTGGTCTTGTCTGCTGGCTTGAAAGATAAGGAAGCAGAGTTTGTGCAGTACCGTTTGCCAGTTGGGCGAGGTCCATCATCAAAAATATGCCCCAGGTGAGCACCACACTGAAACAAAACACAATAGAGTATCACTGGGTCTCTGTGCAGCTCGATGGCATCACTGTGGTGTTAAGCAATGACTAGCAGCTGCTCCCAAGGAAGTGCATTGCTGCCCACATTGCCCTTTCAAGTGGGATTTACAATCTACATTTATTTGCAGGAGCGATCCAGGAAGATGATCTTCCGAGATACCACAGGCGCCTAAGACTCCAAGCCCAAACTTCCTGGGTGTTTCCTGTCATGCCACTGCATATGCTTGGATGGACCACCGTCTCTGAGGAGCTGCCTGTTTCTGCAATGATCTCATGGCAGGAGCTCAGTGAAAAACAGGGTGGTGAGGGCAGCACTGCCCACGTTTCACTTACTGCTGTAAGGATATCTGTGTAAGAAAGGGACAGCCTCAGCTCTGGGCTCTCCTCAGCCTGCAGCCATCTGCTATACCCCTTGGTAAAAAAACATTAAACCTTTTGGTGATCCTGGCAAGGACCTAAAGCATTGAAGATCTTCTTTGGTGTGTGCTCTCACACTTTTTTTCCTTTCCCTTTCTATAGCCTGGCACTCTTCTGAGCATCAAGGTCCTTTTGGGGGCACTTCTTGCCCCTGGAGGGGATGGAGATCAGCCTGCTCATCTCATAATAATTTCTATAGTATATATGAGATAGGGACAGGTGACTGAGAAAGACCTGTAGTGTAGATATGTAGAATATTTCTTCATTCATAATCTTTGTCTGGGAGCAATTATAAATGATACTGAATTTTGCTTTTTATAAGAAATGTGAAAGTACAAATGGTCTGCTGCCACTTTTGCTCTGTATGAATCAGACCCAAATACTTGCAGTGCTGCTCAGGGTGAACACTACTGATCCTGTCTGTAAGAAAGGTAACAGTCCTTTGCTTTACAAGGACTGCTTTACTAGTACAATATTTGAAGAAGCTAACCCCGCTGATCCTTATTCAAAAATTCAGATTACTATCATTGCACATTATGGCTGACAATTTATCTGGGTAATAAGAACTTCTTGTAATTAATCACTTAAATTCCAGAAGTTCATTTTTACAGCCTGCCACAAGAAATAAAAAAATAAAACCTTGCGCTGGAGAAATATTTATCTTGAACGGGGAAGTCATGCTGCTTTACCAAAGAGCCTCGGCCTTTCAAGCCAATAGCTGATCTCAGTGAGAGCTGGAATGATGTAATTGAGATCACAGATCTGCTCGTGGGCTCACAGTCAGACAGCAAAAATTAAAGACTGCAAATTATTCTTAACATTTAATTAATTCATAGTATTCCAAACACTTAGAGGCAACAGTGATTATTCCAAACTCTGAATGAATTAGTGACGGCAAATCTCTACCCTGCGGTTAATGTGTTGCTAATGTTCTCCTGCTGTTACGGCCTTTAATTCACTGAAGCAGCAGGAAAGGTGTCTGTAGAAGCAGGTAAAGTCTTGCCTCCAGGTTAAGCTCTCTCAACGGGCTGAAAGGCTGGGGGAGGCTCTCACACCGGCTAGGTGGGACAGAAACTCTTCTCATTTAATGACAGCTGGAACAACAATCTTCACTGCCTCTGGGAGCAGGGCAGGGAGACACGAGAAGCTTCAGTGTTCCCATCTGTTGGTTGCACCCATGCAGACACATCCCACAGCAGGTTCCCTGCTCCTGAAGAAGTGTCACTGAGACAGCCATGGCAGCCCAGCAAGGATCCCAATAACAACTGAGAGCTTCTAGCCCATGGTATCAGCAGGATGAGCTCCCACAGGCAATGGAAAATGGAATGCATGACTGGGTTAAGCAGCAGCTGCTCAGCTTTGTAAGGAAGTAAGATAAAACATGGGAAATAAGTAGAAGGAAAAGGAAGCTGAATGGGACCTAGAGAAAACTAAGCTTCAAGTCTTCTTCCTGAAAGACTGCTGTCTTGCCATCCTTTCCTCCATTATCCACTGCTTATTCTGTTTATCATTTTCCTTTATATTGAAGGTCTTTTTTAGGTCAGTGTGCACAGAAAACCTGAGCTGTTTCTGAAAGTGGGGTATCTAACAATGAAGCATTTCACCTGACTATCACCATACCTTTGAGGGAAAAAAAAAATTAAAAGTAAGTGTCCCAGAGAGAGTATTTTTCTAAATGCTCAGCATCCTAATTAAATCATCTCATCTCAACTAAGAGTGCTTCAAAACCTCCTGGCTGGAAGTGTTAAACAGATCTTTTCCAGACTAACATTTAACAAAAGATAAATCATTCCCTCTCTACTGGACAGAAACAGAACAAGAGAAACTGTAGAGAGAAATGGTCTGTAGAAGTAATATATTCACATACAGACTACAAAGACAATCTATCAAAAAGGTTTTCCTCACAAAACCTGAGAAGCTGTGTGAGAGTCCAAGGTAGTCTCATTACACCTTTTTGTGATGGCAGAATCATACCAGGATTGAATTACTGCAAAGTTTGTTACCTTTTGAGATTACCCCTCGCCAAAAATTTATGTGGCGATTCTCTGTAGAGAGGACTCTATAACTCATCTGCCCCAAATAGAAATGTAATTCAGTCCTTTGTATCACAGTCTAAGAAACCTGGCACTCGGCTGAGACTACAAAGGATGAATTGACTTTACTGTCCTCCCCATGCATCATAGGTGCTGACCATTTTTCTAGGACATATATACAGGCCTGCAGAGCCTCTGAAAAAGAAACAATTATCTGTTGCGGCCTTGCACATAAATATATTGTGCAGAATGCACTGGGACAGTGAAATGGTTAAAGCATTCCAAGTATATGCTTGGGAGCAGGAAAGGGGGGGGTCACTGCTAACTGTCAGTATGCTTGGATCTCCCAAGCCTCCTGGTTCTAATATGCTGCTGAGAGGCATGGAAAGCAGCTTGCAGTCAGCTGCTGTAGTCGAGAGCCCAAGCTATTGGTGTGCAAACACTGCTCCTGTGACTATGGAATTTTATTGATTTGTACAAAAAGTAGCTAGGGAGACCACAGGGAAAGGGACTCTTGAACAGGACAGAGGCAAAAAAGAGATGCAACCAGTTTTATAGTATTCCTCAACCGCATTTGTATTAACTTCTATCTGTCACTAATCACTGACCTTTTAAATACACTCAGGGTGATGCGTTTCCAAAAAACTCTGGAAGTTATTTCTAGGATAATCCCATGGATGTATTTGATTAATATAACAGTGATTTTTCCCCCGTGTTTGCTTTCTATAATGAAGAACATTAAAAAAGATTTTTTTTTATTCTCTCAGACAAGTGGGAAGGACTTTTAAAGAAAAATCAACTACTTTTTCATCTGCAAAGGATTAATAAGGTTTTGGGTGTGGGAGATGGTATTTCCCTTCAGTTCTACCAAGGTCTGCCATATCAATCCCACTGCTTTGCAGGTTGCAGTACAACTGCATTTTTTTTGCAGCTGTATGTGTGATTCACACTCCTAGGGCAGATACACAATGCAGTGGTATTAGCAGTGCTGAGCACTGGCTGCAAAGATGCTCACCACTCCTCAAACTGTTTTCCTGTGTGACTTGATCATCTGTGGGGTTATTGCTCCAGGAAGCTGGAATAGCTAGTAGGAAGTTGCTATTGGATTACACAGCAACCTTGATCCTATTTTTTCCTTCAAATTCAGATTTTAGTTTTGCTTTGATTTTATGGTGTCTGCACGTGACTGCTGTTAATATTGCTGGTCTCAGGTCTGCTAACACTATTTTGTTTGGCAACAGGTAAATGACATTCCCAGATTCCTTGGCCTGACCACAGGCTTCCTTGGGCTTCTCCAGGAGCCCTGGCCATCTCCTGAAGCGTGTCAGCAGATACAGGCTCAGCAGGTTGGCAGTAAGCAGATTTGACCACTATTCAGGCCTACTAAGCAGAGCTGAAGAGACTAGATTGCATTTTTGATTATGCCAGTAATCACTGGTGAAGCACGAGCCTCCCAATCTGCAGTCTCATTGCTACCTTGCTAGCAAATTTAGGGAAGTGGATATTCCCACAAAGTGTTGAATGGATCTTCTAAAGCATATCATCAATGTAAAAACTTCAGAATTATGTAGTACACATGACAAACTAGCAGACATGCTAATTTGGCCATTAACAAATTGGGCCAAATGCTCCAGGCAGACTGAAGTTAATGGATACTCTTGAGAAGTTTCTTAACTCACTCTGAGCCTTATGTATGAGGACTGACTGACTAGTAAGGATGCATATTGTCAGGGATTAAATCAGTTACCTCCCCAACAACACTAGCTGGAAGAACAGCAAATTATCACTGCCCAGATGAAGCTGCTGCTTCTCTCAGGAGGAGTGTGAGCATGTGGAGCTAGAGGACTGCAAGCTGCTGGGTACAGCTGCTGAACACCAATGCAGCAGCTTCTCCCTTTGCTAGGTAATGATAATGCCATTCCCTTCGCAGAAAGGAGGGCAGCACAGAGCATGAGAGAAAGTAGAACAAGACAGATAACGGAAATTTTGGGCATGTTTTGAATGATTACTGACTTCATTATTATGGCAGATGGGACTGTTTGAGGCAACCATTAGAACTGTGCTGGGAATGAGTGTTGGGAATGAGTTAGCATGGACGCACAGTAATGTAGAGTGATGGAATCAGCACACAGACAGTCGCTCCACCGCTTTCAACTTCTCTCAACTGCTCACGTGTGGAGTCAGTCGGACAGGCTCAGGCTCAGGAGCTCCTTTGAAGGGACTCTCTTCAGGAAGACTATTTTTGTAAACTCAGCACCGAGTCCAACCATTTACATCTGCTCTGTTAAATCTCACATGAGACAACAACGTGCATTCCAACCACCCCTTTGTGCCTTCAGCTTGTTCCACCCAGCTTTTATACCTACGACCCATTGTGCTCTCTCACAATCATTACTATTTAATAGAACTGAAAGGTTTGCAAATCTCAAGGAAAGCACAGCACACTGTAATGGGTTTTGCAGCCTTTGCCATCGGAATGGTCTGTGTGTGCTGCAAACTAACCTGACTGCAGGATATTTCAATCCGATGCATCCCATAGGAGAAATCATCGTTGAAAGTAATTGCATCGGGACTGATCACATCATAAAAGGAAGGCCAACCTGGAAAAGAGGAACAAAATAGGCAAAAAAAGAGGGTGTCTTTGTGGCAGATAGCATTGCAAAAAGCAGGACAGAATCACACTTTGAAAAATGTTTATCTCATTCCAGAGCACGGAAATAACGAAATGGAGATTTTTTTAACCTAAATCACTTGAGTACTTTGGAAAACTTCCCCCCCAAATACAAAGGTGTTTACAGGAGAGGAGTAATGTTGCCACTAGCTGCCCAACTTCCATCTCCACAGGGATTCCTGCACTCCACAACAAGCAGCAACAGCAGTTTAGCTCGGGGACAAAGGTCCCAAGTAAGCCAATTCCGCTTTAACCACCAGTTAAAAAAACCCCGCAAATTCTACCCTGAAGACAAACAGCAAGGCTTTATGGAACACAAATGCTTTTGCTTTTGCAATATAAAGGTACTTATAAAACAGAGTTGGGAAATTGCAATTTGGAGTCCCAAAACATGCCTTAACCTTTGCCTTCACCGAGGCAAACCCCAAAAGGATGTGTGCAGATACACATTAGAGGCAGTGAGATGATTATTATTATGTCTCATGTCAAAACAGTAACGAGTGCTTCAGATCAGACTTGGACAGGTGGAATCATAACTATGCCTGTATTAGACACTGGTGGATGATCTGCACGTGGTCTGCATGCAGGAGAAAACAACTGCACTCGCCAATGCTCATGTTCAATGCAGCTGATAGCTGAGCACTGAGCTGCATGGCCTGACACCAGATGATGATGAGATGTGTACCTGACTTACCAGTAATGGCCACTTACCAAAAGAATGACCTTCCACTCTTTAACTATTCCATGCTAACTCTCCCCCTTTCCACAACACAGGTAAACAACAAGGCAGGTCTATTTGGTGACCCAGAAGATACCCAATACACAGTAACTTTTCAGCCACTCCTCAAAAGCCATCATAATGCTCCATTCCCTGAAGCAGCGTTCCCACATAAGCACCTGACAGGCTTTAACGTCATGTCAGCATCTACCAGTGCCCATCTGAAATCTCACCAGCTATCTGTCCTTCTCATTCAGTCTCTTGCCAAACATAACAAGCACAGGCAGCTCTTGGTCTCTCCCTGTATTACACACATGCCCAAGAACAGAGAATTTCCTAGTTTCTTCTCCTCTGTTAAGCATTTGCTACTGATGATTTCATAAAATGACTTGCAATAAGCTATTAAGAAACACAGCAGCAGCTGTAAATCACTGCATGCAGATGAACAAAGCATGTATACAGCTCTCCATAAGAAAAGTGAGTAAAATTTTCTATACAGTAAAAGGAGATGTGGAAGCTATCAACTTTTCCAAATGCGGGTAGAGATAATGTGTAAACTGGAAAAAGATCCATATGTCTTCAGCTGTATCTTAGATTATTAAATATGGAAGAACATTTATTAGGATGTATGCATAAAAAGCACATTTTTTTAAACAAAGACATGCTCAGAAATGTGTTTCTCCTCCTTTTCGGAACACACATATAGCAGCATTTCTAAGCTACCTGAAGGCATTGCAAGCCACAAGTCCTATGTTCCCAAGGTGCCTACTACCACCACAAGTGTTTCCACCCCAGAACTCACTGCAGAAATAAGAAGAGTCATCCCCCTCTCTCCAATTATTACAAATGGAAGCACTACAGAGAGCAGGCAGACTGAGGAGAAAGAACCCTGAACAGGGAAAATACCCCACAAGACAGGAACTCAAAACGATGCAGCAATGATAACTGTAAAAAAACAATTTATAAATTCTTCCCCTCATGCAAAATGTTGCTGTCAAACAACTACCTTCACAAACAGAAAAGGAGTAAACACATTACAAGTTTTGTAAAAGGGGTTATCCTGTTGACAGAAAAATTGACGTCTCCTAATTGGTGGCTCCTTTCCAACACCATTTGTCATCTCCTTAGCTGGGCCTCCGTCTGGTGAAAATTGAGACCTTACACAGAGCTAGTCAGAATATTTTTAATGAAGCCTTTTTTGGTTTTTTTAATAATTTTGCAAAACAGACATACCAGTTTGCCCTTGTGTGATAGCAGAGGAGTTTCAAAGAGAGAGCTCTTTGGAACAATCAACTATCTTATCATGTGAAAGCCTTTAGAGATGGCAAACTTCAGGGCTGCAGAAATTCTCAAAGAAAACCATGCCTCCTCCATTATAGCAATAAGGGGGAAGCTTCAAAGACTGCAGCACAGAGATTGAAGCAATCTGTGTCTTGCTGAGAAAATTATCTTGTGAGAAGAGTTTGAAGGAGATGTGTTTATGTCAGCTTTGACATTAAGAAAGACCATCCATCCTTCTTTCTCCAGACTTCTCCTTTTGGTCTTCCCATTCACCAGAGAAAAATTATTTGCTTTGGATGCACTCCATGCACTTTTGAAAAATGAAGCCATCTGAAACCTGTATACACAGGCAAGCTTCTCCTAAAGTAGTCTTTGTACTCAACCGGAGTGACTTCAGATTAGATTGTCAATTCATGCTACAAGTGACACGTGTTCCAAAGGCTCCACCCCTGCCACATATGGTCCCCAAGAGAAGGACTAGGAAACAGACCTCCACAGTGTGTACTTTTAACTCCCTGCCAAGCCATCTCTTCTTGAGTAACATGGCGGGCCAGGCATCAGCATTCCCAAGACAAACCACTAACTCCGTGAGGGTTAACTGAAAACTGAGCAAACCTTGGAACAGAAAAGGTCCTGAAGGGCACAGTGAGACACACTGTCACTCTGTTGACCTTGAGAGGAAGATGAGTGAATTGCTCATTGAGTTGATGAGCCAGACTCACCAGAAAACCAATCCCCTTTTGCGGTCTCATTTCCTCTCCCGAGCTAGAGCGGAAAACCCATCTGATAGTTTGCTAAGCCTTCTCGCACCATTTTATCTACTTCAAAAGCTGCCAGGAACAAGCTGGAGCAGCAGTAGTCTGCTTGCTTGCGTATCAGGCAACTCCCAGTGGTGTAGAAAGCCAGCCATAAACTCTCTGTCTGTGTAAGTGGTAAATGACCCAGTAGTGGCCTCCACTTTGCAGGCCCCAGGCCGCTTCACCTGTCTCCCTGGCTGCAGCCCCTCCACTCCTGCCCTCCTGCCCGCCTGCCTGCCTCCTTCCTGTTGTAAGGCTGTAAAATGGTTGGCTACCTCTACATTTTAGGCTGCTCTTAGCTGTGCATTAAATCTTCAGCCCACCTTTGAAGGCTATCTGGCTACTTGTTAAGGGCATGCTCCTGTAAGGATAGGGGTGAAGATGACCATTTTGGATCTCCTGTGCTTCTGCTAAGCTGAGAGAAATTGTAACCCTTAGCACAGCAGAGGTTGAGCACTGAGGGAGACCCTTTGGTTCCGAGACTCAGCCCTCCTTGGGTGACGGCCTTCTGTCGAGTCTAGCCCACATCTGATGGGCAGCAGGAGCCGGGCCGTTGTCTTTTGAAGGAGGTAAAATGTACCAGCTAGGAAGAAATAGCCTCTGGAGGAAAGGGGCAAAGGGTAATTGCAAGAGACAAGATGAAGGCGGGAGGAGTTTCCCAGATGAATGAACGGCTTCAAATGACCTTTGCATTTTTGTGTGTGTGAACAGAAGCTAAGATTTGTGAATACATTTATCCTTGAATGTAAAGTTTAGTTTGAGGGACAGTATGACACAGTAACGACCAGCAATTTTTATTGCGTTACAGACACTTAAAATGGGTTCAGTCTTGGATCCACAGTCACTTTGCACCACACTGCCAATATAAACAGTCTTTAAAATAGGAGTCCATTGTGTTTGTGTTCACTCCAACAACCCTTTGCATGGGAGTCAGGCCACTATGTCCTAAGGGCCAGTTTCTGGTAAGTTAATAAGCAAGCCACAGAGACAAATAGTTTTTCAAATACACAGTAATTATCATTTCTTGGATCTAAAATACACTAAATAAAGCAATGAAACTCTCTTCCGTCAAGTATTTAAGTGAAAAACATGTGTAAACTCAACATTACTGGCAGATCTTTTCGGCTCCATCCTGCATGAGCAACAGAGAGGATCTTATGCTGCTGGGTGTCACACATACTGAATCATGTCTTATTCTTTCTAGGACATCCTCCAAATATTTTGTAAAAGCTGTGCAGCATTTCTAAAATTGACTCCACACACCCTCACCAAAACGGAATCTTTTGTTTTTCATAATGGTCCCTATTCTTGCAAAGAGGAGACGACGGTTTATGCCTCTTCATCAAAGAATGCCTTCTTGCCTGGTACTGCCCTGGGCAGCAGCACGGAAGGACAGGGAGGAAGAGAAATGTTGAGTTTGGTAACGAGTGTTGGATGCTGCTTCTGCCACTCCGGGCAGAGGGCCTCAAATCATTCAAAAGAGGCATCTTCTTTCTCACTTTCAGACCTCCTATTCCAGGTACCTGATTGAGTCTGTATTACTAATAAGCCACCCATGGCGGGCACCAATACAGGCAGCTGGCACGAGGTGGGTACCAGGACAACACAGCTGCAAGAACACAGCAGTCCCAGAGAGCTGACAAACTGAACAGTCAAACTGAGATGCCAAAGTAGTTCTAATGCCAGAGGAAAGCGGCAACAGCAAACAGTGTGCCCATAGTCCAGCCCCTGTTTTGCATTCCTGATACAGATATGAAAGCCCAGCAGGAGTAGATTGTTTCTTTCCCATTAACCCAGGAAGCTCCAAAGCCCCTTATCTTGTAGGCTACTCCAGGATTCTTTCTTGGGGCAATGCTGACCTCATGCAAAAAAAGAAAGACATTTTGTCCCCATCAGCTTTTGGAAAGCAGTCCAGCTGCTGATTGATTGATCAATTTTAGAAGCATCTCAAACCTCCTTCCAGTTTTGCAGGTTTGCACACATTTTATTGTAGTTAGATCTCCATCTTCCTAGTAGATGCATGCAAGCACTTAGACATCTAACTGTTAGAACGTGCATCTATAATTATTTGCAGAAGCGAAACGGCACGTTGCTTTTGAAAATCAGCCCTGCTAGGCTATTTTTTCCCTTATCCCGAACTAATATGCCTTGTGACATTTTTTTGAACAGCACAGTTGCAATCCCAAAGTATGTAATGCTGTGACGCTATTCCCATTTCATACACCTGCCAACTGGAGACCTCCAGTTTTTCAGTAACTGTGATGTCTGTAGTTGTTTTTCATTTTAGATCCCAAGGAGATTAAATTCAACCTGCATTTTATCATTCTTTGCTGTAATTATTCCAAGCATTTACTTCAGTGAGTTATTTACAGATGGAGAAGTAGGGGGAGATGGAAGATGTTAGAACTACCAAATGGCACCAGATGGAAAAGAGGACCTTGACCTGAAAAATACCTTGTTTCTCTGATGTGCTGTATTTTTAGAATTCTGATTCCCTTTTAACCTAATGCGGATTAATGAAAACCCAAAGGCTTTTTAAGGTAGAGTCTCATCATTTATCTTCACTGAGAAGCCATGTCTGTGTAAAAACATAAAGCGTATTAGGATTAAAAAAAAAAGGTAATAAAGCTTCTGTTTTGAAACTGCTGTAAAGCTGAAGGGCCTTCACTTTTTTCTTTCTCAAAGGTTTATTGAAACAGAATCTGAAAGACATAGGCATCCACAGCTGTAACTTCTCACATAAAAGTTTAATGTAGAACTACAAAGTGACATGTTGCTATTATGTAGGATGCCTGTACAGATATAGGGCTTTTTTTTGGCTAGCACAGAACATCCTGGGTTATTTTTCATAGTATCTCCATGATGATGAATGAATGATGAATATTCTTACTTACAATTATTTTACCATCAGGTAACACTTCTTTCTATGGAGGTTCATGTAATTCACCCAAATGCAGCTAGAAACAGAATCAGGCACTGAAACATTCTTGGTCACCAGCAAACAGCTTTACATTAGATATGTATTCCAATGCAGAAAAAAAAAAAAAAAAAAAAAAAAAAAGCCCATCTCTTTCCAGCACCATCCAGATACAAGAAGGAAAACATGGTACTGTTTTTCAGCAGACCATGCCAAAAGAGTATCAGAGAGGTAGCTAGGCAGGGGTTGAAGGGAACAACACAAAGACAAAATGAAGCTTAATTTTGGAAGAAAAAGTAAAGAGAGAGCTTCTCTCTAACACTACCTGTCTCTAACAGCAAAGCTGGGCTATTGCAGCAGGCAAATGCCATGCTGGCAGAACAGTGTGGGAAGGGAATTTTTCAAAACAACTGAATAACAGCAGCTTTTCTAATAGCAGCTTTTATGAGACAATCGTCATCTGTTTTTTCCTTTATGTTTCTCACTTGGGAAATAAAAAAAAGTGAAAGCCCTGAACAAAGGTGGTATTTGTTTTCTTCCTTTACAGCACTCTGATCATCCAAACAACTTACCATGAAACAGCATATGCAATCCAGATTTATTTCTTTGTTAGTGGGAGGAGGTTATATTTGTTTAAAATGATTGTTAAGGGAGATCTGAAACTTAGCGCCTACAATTTCATTTGACATCTGAATTTTTCAGAACAAGAGTGCCCCTGATGTCTCTTGAGCAATAAAAGCGTGGGGCCTACTCTCTTTAGCAATTAATAACTGTATCACAATACTGCTCTTGCCCTAGCTGCTTCCTTTGTGCGTTCACTGTGGTCTAAAACACTGATAAATACAAGCTGGTTCTTTTAGAGCCTTCCTCTGTAATATTTGGCATCTTGAATGTAGGAGCCGCTGCTAAAATCTACAGGTAGGCAGGAGCTGGGATCTTCCTCCTGTCTTCTTACAAAGATTGAGTTACTAATGGCTTCTTTCTTGGTTCAGGTTCAACAAAACTACTGAACCTAACTCACTTCCTCCCAAAGGACGGGTTTCTCCCCTCATCTGAACAGTGTCTCTTGTTACTTTAAATCATGGCTAATGTTTTTAAAAATATATCTTACACATAAGTCAGCTGTAGATCTTCAGCATCAAAGGAGCCAAACAGAACTGTGTGAAGCAGTATAACCTTAAGCTATAATTTTAAAATGCCATCAAGAAATCTCTCAAATACTTTTTAAAATTTACTGTTGACCTAATAACCTCAGTCCAAAGCATTCAACTTCGAAAAGTTGTTTTTGTCTTCCCTCCAAAAGCAGTACTGGTAAAAACAAATGTATATATTGCAAAATATCTTGAAATTGGTATACCAATGAGTTATCTGCACAACTCACCAAAACAGCTAAAGATTTCCTACAGGATGAGTAAATCAGGATAGCGGTAGAGCTGCCTGGCCTTACGATGGAAGTGATTTGATAAAATTGGAATCCTGATGCAGTATGTTCACAGAGAAAGTTAAAAAACTCCAGCAAATGTAACCTTGTAATAATCAACATCTGGCACTGAAATGAACAGCAGTCACAGATGAAATACATATTTGAAAAATTTGTCATGGGGTCTTTCAAGTAATGAACATCCACAAATTGTTGGTTGAAATATTTTTCTTTTAGTATTGTTATGTATGTCTGGGAAATAAAGTTTGTAAAGAACAGCCAGAACTCAGCTGCACACTTAAACTGAAACTACACAGGTGACTGAATTAATTTTAATTCCAAAAAAACCCAAAGCCTGTACTGTATTCCTTTTGGAGCTATATTCCTTCTGTGAACCTCCTTCTACAGTGCCCTCAGTACTGAGTGCTCTAGCAGACAAGCACCCTCCTCATTTCAGCTGGACAAATAGGTTCTCATCTCAGCTGTAAAGTCCTGAAACAAAGGAAAGAGTTACTACACTGATTAAAACAAACAAAACCCCCCAAAACAAGGCGGGGAACTTGGTCACAACTAAAAATGGACATCATTTTCTTGGCCATGAAGGAAAGCTTTTGTCAGGATTTGGGCAAAAACTGGGGCAGTTAGCTGATGGCAATGTCTGCCAAAGGTTGACAGAATAGAGCAGTGAAAGCAGGGTGAAGACAGAACTTCAAACCACCAGGTTTGTGAGGGCCATTTGGCCACAGGACAAGACCGCAGGAGGAGAATATGGAGACATGGAGTATGGCTCCTTCTCATGCCACCGTGGAGAGCAAAAGCCTCCTCTTTGCCTAATATTACAGCTTATCCACTAAACTAGTCCTTAAGATTGATACGTTTCTAGACCAGGAGTTTTATCACACTGCAGGAACATCTCACCAAGCTCTCCATGCTCATCAAGCCCTGCAAGGAACCTAGCCTTGAAGTCCTGCTTCTCATGGGGAGTGCAAGATCCAGTCAGTGCAGTTTTATGCAGACTTCTGAGGCGCTTCTGCCACCCTAGGCCTCAGGGTAACTTTACATTACCCTCTGCCTAAGACTTTGTCCCTGCAACATACAGTTGAACGCTATGCCACACGCCTAAAAGAATGCAAAACCTACAGGCACTACATAAAATCCCAAAAGAAGAAAAGAAATTAATGATTTGCAAGGTTAGATTTTTTTGAGTTGCTGTTGATTTGGGGGGAGGTTTAAAGTTTTTTAACAACCTCTTATGCAAACAAAAAGAGGTAGGTAACAATGCTTACTAGAAAATAAAGACCTTTCTTCACAGAAAACTCTGACAAAAACAGTACACATGTGCACACACATTCACACACACTACTTTTAAGTTTTCTGTAGAAAACTTTGTACTTTGAAAACTTGGAAAACCTGTAAGTATTGAAATGGAAAAGTTAATATTTCTGATTGTAATGTTCACCTTTTGTTTTCTGTTACAGTTTGTAAAGCAAAGCATGCCCTTTCTCCTAAACACCATGTTTTCTTTCAAGGTTTTCAAAGGAAACCATTTCACAGCCATACTATGTCATTAGTAACACAGTCCATGGAAAGAAACAGCAAAGTAGTTAAAGCCAATCTTATGAGGAGGTGTTCTCCTTTAATGCTTTGCTGCGGGAAGCCCAGCTTGCCTCCTGAAGATCCCAAAGACTGAGCAAGCATTAACATGAATATGGCTGCTGCACAGGTCAGCTCAGCACAGGTCTCTTGTACGCTTCTGTGCCTGTGCTATTCCTTTCATGACTGCATCTTTTATGTCTTCTTTTTCTTCAGCATTAGCCTTCTATTATATTTTTTTCTCAAATAATTTAAACAAAAGAAAAGTGTCATACACAAAGTGTTCAAGAAATGAAAGCCATTTCCAAGGTAAGCTATGAGCATTTGTAATTAGGCACAGTGCAAATGTTCACAGTGGAAGTCAATTATACTCACTACATGTTTTCACAGACAAATAATATTGGTTTATAAACATTCAACTCACTTCAGGGTCTTGTTTTCTTTTACGCTACTCTAGGTAAAGAAATATGTACAAAGGAGTAATTTGCTTGGAAAAGAAACCTGTTGCAATAAACGAGAGGAGAAATAAAAGATTTAGAGCGTATCAGCAAAAGGAAATGGGCCCGTATACAGGGGAAAACTGGAGAGGCAAGATGCTAAGGAGTGGACATGCAGCACAGTGCCTCTCGTTGAGGCATTCAAGTAACTCAAAGACAACTCTGTACTCATGCGGATTTGCCTCCATTACATGGCGCTTCCCACAACACTAGGCTAACTGACGTAGCTGCCATTCACAACATCAGCTGTGGATGCTCTTTGGATACTCTCGTCTAACGCTGATGGCTGCTTAGTATTTGTGTTTCCCTGGGCTTCCTCCTCCGGGCCACGCTGATGTCCCAGTCCCCAGCGGTGCCGGCGCCCCAACCCCACCGCTGCGCACGGGCCATCGCCCGGGACGCGAACCCTCCCCGCCGGTGTCCCTGAGCGCTGCCCCTTCCCGCTGCCGCCGGAAGGGCACCGGGGTTGGGACAGGNGAGCCCGGGAGGCCCGGCACAGCGCATGGCCTTGTTCTTGTCTCCACCTGCCGATTCCATAAGCGAATGTACCCGGGGGAAGCAACCTCACGGCTAGACAGACAGACAGACGCGGGTCGGTGGTCAGACAGCCGCGTTTCAGGGCTGTTCCTGCGCAAACACCGTGACCCGGGCGAGGAGACAAGACACCGACACCGCAAGGGCTGACCAGGTTTTTTTCCACTTTTCCCCCCAGACTTTGGAAGACGGGCAGGTTGCCGTTCCGCCGCCTGTTTCCTGCTCGTCAAAGCCATTCCTAGGTACCGCCGAACCCCGGTGACCCGGAGCACAGAGGGGCCGTCGTTCCGCGCCGAGAGGGCAGCGAAGGCGGGCAAAGCCCCTGTGCAAGCAGCCGAGTTGGCACTGCAATCACTCGGTACATTTCTGGAGCTCACACGTCAAAAAGCATCACCTTCAATTCACTGAACCCTTCAAAAGAAGCACACACCAGGGCTCCAGCCTAACCTGGCTCTCACCCTCCTCAGAAAGGACGAAAAGAAAAGATGGTGAAGGGATATACAAAGGCATTTCTCATCAACTGCTAAATGGCCCGATATACCCGTAACCTCAGCTTCTCTGCTTTATAGCAGGAGAGTGATGAAAACCTGATGGGACAGCACGCAGGCTGCACTTTGAGCCACCAGGGTGCATTTTTGGAATTGGACAAATGTTCTGAAGTGGACACCTGGGAAAGGCATGGGCACCAAGGGGAAATACTGTCAGGAAAGGAAGAGTTTAAAAATATTAAGAAAAAATTCTGAATACGATTTTAAGAGGTGAAGTGCTGGCAAGGATCAGTTTTCCTGAAAAGCAGGGATCGGGCTCAGAGTTGCTCCTGATCTGCTGTTCGAAAACCTCAAAAGCAGAGCAATTTAGACAGCAGCTTCTTCAAGGAGTCCAGCTGAAACTACAAAGACATAAAATTCCAGTCAGACACAGGAAATTCTTGGGGCAATTCAAGAATTTTATGAGTCAGAAGATAAAAATCCCTCTGAATACCTAACTAAACTAATCTAATGAAGTAGTCACCAGGAAAGGAGTGTGATGAATCTGCATGTCAGGAAGGACAAATTTAAACAAACAGGAAATTGAACAACCTGAAGCTGTTTTCATTTTTACTCCCTGTGCCCTGCTTCTTTTATTTTTTTTTAAGGTGCAAACCGAGTTGATGGCTGCAGAAGCTGAGGGGACTTTTTAATTTTAGAGGAAGTCTCAATTTAAAAGAAATTAATTACTTGGCTTCCTTTCACAAAGGTGGTAATTTGTTTATTTGTGATTTATTATTTGCACTATTGTAGACCCTTCAGGGCCAAGTGCAGTTGGCCACTGACCATTGCAAAGGAATGAAGGGAAAATCATTGATGTGAATTTTATAACCTAACATTTAACTTTTTCCCTGGCGAGCAGAAGTGAAGCTAAATGCTTCCTATCAGATATTTTACCTATGCTAGTAACTAGAGGGTTCATTCCTAAATGATAGCTACACCTGGTCCACTTCATATTGAGGTCCATGCTTAGATTGTGACATAGAAAAGTTGACAGAGAGGTTTCCAGAGAGATCCTCATGCCTACAAAGGCCTAAACTTTAAGTAAATGGAATTTTAAGATCATCTGTGTGAAACAATATTGTACAGAATGTTACCTCCTTTGTGCTATGGAATTATACACTGTCTAGACTCAAAAAAGAAGGGGTTTACAATTGAATAGTATTGCATCCCAAATGCCTTTTTTCAGGAGTGAGGAGCTTTCTCATTTTATAACATTTTCATTAAAAATTCTCTCATTTAGGAAATGAAATAAATTTTAGCAAATTGCCCTTTCCAACAATTTCCCCTTTCATGTTAGAATTCCTCAAATTACAAAGATTGATAGTATTCCCATGATGTTGCTTCTATACTAAAATTGAGTTTGCATTAAAGCCCTTTTGTTATCTCAGGTCTGCCTCAGCTTCAAGGAAGTAAACCTACAAAGAAGCCAGATTTTTTTGCTTGATTCAGTGAGGTCTGTGATTTCAAATGTCTTCATTTCAGAAGAGACGAAAAGGAAAATTCTCTCTAAACAAGATTTCCTGCAGAATGGGTCTTGGGTTGACTAAAATGTTTCATTATACGAGAACAAAAAGACTATATTTTAATTCTGATTTTTCCCCTTCATTTTATATTTCGTACTAAAAATTGGAGATTAAAAGTTGTGCTGAAATAATTTTCAGATGATGAATGAAACCTTCTTCCTCAAAAGACAAGCCACTGATCTCTCAGCTTCCACAGTCTGATGCGCTGCAGTAGACAATATGTTAGGCATAGGTGGAACTGACTGCAAACTGCTTTTATATAAATTTAGAACACTTCTTAGTTTTCTGTCTGAACTGCCTGTCTGGATCCTCCTCTTTGGGGTTGATTCTGGACTCCACTTAAAATACTAGTTGTTTATATTAAACAGACAAGAGAATGTGTGATGTATTTTAACTGTCAAAAGTGTTGTGAACAGCAGCAGCTGGAAGAGGAATGTTTAATTCACTCCGTTACCCCCAAGCCTTTTAGAATCCTGTATCAGCAGCTATATCTTAGTCTTGCAGGCAAAGAAAACAGGGTCTGAAGGGGTGGTAGCACTGTAAAGCTTATTCTACAGGGGAAAAAACCAAAGGGGCATTCAAAGGGCGTAACATTGTCATTATTATGTCAAAATAGAGTATGACTAAATCTACAGCAGTACTGATGCATCTGTGAAAGCTGTGCACGTTTTTGTGTGGAAGAGTTCACGTATCGTGGCTTGTTTCTTGTGCTGGTTTACTCACACTTAGCTGATGCCAGAGACATGATGCAGGTAGTGATGGGAGATACCACGTGAACAATTTGCTACGTGATACTCCTAAAAAAATACTCTTAAATCTTCTGGACACGGGGTCAGCAGCTTGTGTGAAGCTGTGAGTAAGAAATAAGTTTCCACCCCTGCACAAACTATTCTCACAGGGCATCTCAGACACATGCTTGGGACAGTTCCCCCACCATAACTGCTGCAGCATAAGCTTGTACTGGGACCAGTGGAGCCTGAAACAAGCATAGGAGTTGTTACTTAAGAGAGAGTAATAAAGGCCTTGCTAAGTATCAGGATCAAGTTGTTTTCAACATTTATAAAAACTTCAAATTTTCAAAAGCAGAAAAGCATCCAATCACATTTATACTATTTTGTGTATTTCCTTGAGAAAGCCTTCTAAGTAAAACAGCAAATTAGCTGCACATGGAAAAATGATCCTTCTAGTGTCTGAAAACATTTAGATAAAGAGATGCAGGGGCTTGTGCAAACTGCTGTAGTGCAGGTTTTCCTGGTTTTTCAGGCCTGACTTCTGCCATGTGGTTTGGGGTCTTTTTTTTTTTTTTAATGTCACATTTACAGAATGGATTTGGCATGCTCGGGAAAGGAACATTGCTTTTGTTCATCCCATCAGTCTTTCGCTTGTCCAATTGCCACGGCTGTATTAGTAGGAAAAATAGACCTAACGAGGTGTAAAATAATGCTCTACATTCAAAACCAGCGCTGTAGCTCATTTCACTTTAATATTTACTCCAAAAGTAAACTCTGCTGAAACCTTGCATAAATAGCACCAAATGAGTTTGCAAGGTATTCTAAACTTACCAAAGCAAAGTCGATTAACACCTCATACACACAATTGTTTATTTGGTTCCCTGCTACCAAAACTTCTGCCAGGAGAACGCTGGCATGAAGCAAGAGAGGAGAGACATGTAGGGCAGGCTTGACTGGAAGAAGAATTCTTAACAAAACAGCAGTTAGGCAGCAGAAACATCATCCACACCAAGACAGTAAGCGAGAATAGCTAAGTTGAAAAGGCAGCTGGAGGTAGAGATTTTAATGATATTTTAATTTTATTTAATGCTTTTTACACCCTGTGTGTACCACTTCTCATTGTCAGCCCTTCCACTTTGTTTCGTCTATTCACTAGCTTTTTCTTACACTACATCTTTCCTTTTTCACTTTAAAAGGCAGCAAACTGGGTGTTTGAGCTTCCTTTCAGGCAGTGTGTGCTTGGGAATGTGAAGTCAAGGAACTGTAGCCTTGATTTGCCCTTGGAAGGAGCTGTACAGAAATTTGTTTAAGTTTGAGAGATGAGTTTGTGGTTCCTTCTTAAAGGAAAGTTGTACAAACACACTCACCAAAGAAGGCAAAATACAAAATCTTGACAAAGGCTCAGCAGGAAATCTTCCATTGAAAAACCCTGATTTTTAAACAAAAGGGACATGAAACGCTTACTTGCTGGAAGCAAACTTTTTCATAGGAATGTCTTTCACCAAAGATGCACTCAACACAGAACAGTCAGTAACCTGCTACTCAGGAGGCCCCATGGAGATACATGGGAGGCTTCTGCTCTAAACAACTTCAAATATCCTCTGTCCAAAGTGGAGAAGCTTTACGGGGCAGACTTGATGGCTGAAACGATCCATCAGCTTCTTGCCCTTCTTTTTCTGCTGCCCTCAGTTGTCTTAGTCCTGCTGCTTCCTCACTGTTTACCAGCTCAGGTGCTTATTCATTTGAGGGGAGAAAGTTTAATTCACTGAACCAGAAGAAAATTATTCAACTTTTTTTCTGAGCTAACAATCTCAATCAGTTAACTAAGAGGTTAAACAAGCACTGGAGGCAACACAAGGTGGAAGGTGAGAATACAGGGCAAGGAGTGCAAGGATGACTTACTGTGATATCCCTGACTGATAAAAACTCCACTGTTAGAATAAACTAAACCTCTGAACTCAGCTTTGACACTACATCTGTGCACTAGTATCACAGAAACATGATTAGAAGCTGACCACATAAACAACAGATTTGACTAAAAGCTGCTTGAGGTCAGTGCCTTTATAATTCAAATAAGCCTGTAATCCTTCAGTTCCAAAGATCTCCCTTGTCTCAGCATTACAAAAGGCAAAGTATGTGAATTTAGAACTTAAATTACCTGGGCTATATTTTTTCATAGCAAGCAGGTAGCAGAGGATGCACTTTTCTGGAAAGGGACTGAAAGACACTGTACTTTTCATTCCCTGAGCACGCTGTGAGCACTTAAAAAATCAGGTAAGAAAAACTCAAAAGCTACAGTATGTCAGTTCCCAGCCCTATCTCAAGTATAACAAAATCTAACCTTTGACACCAAGCTACTCCAGTACTGATCCAACCCTATTCAACAAATTCAGACTTTTTTTTTAAATACTGCATAACACCCCACAAGTACAACCTCTGTTTATTTAAGTTCTGAATGGTCAAAGCGGATTTAGCAGCATCACAACAATGGAAGTTGCAGGGACGGGGAAGGACTGGAATGCCAGAGGTTGCTGGGTCTTCCCTCTGTACCTTTCAAATGTTCATGAGATTGCAACCAAAATAACACACATTCTGGCTGCAGAGCACTCTCAGCCTTAGAAAAAAGTATCTGCTTTCAGTTGCCCAAAAGGGACTGTTCTAAGCCCAAACTTCCACTGAAATGTAAAGGGTCTCTAGTACCCTGATTGGTTTGCAGTCACACCAAAAATTTTTTATGTGCTCTGTAACTTCTTCCCAGCTCCCCAGGAAACTGAGGCATACCCATGGTTTTAAACGCTCATGCTGTAATTGTATCACTTCAGGTGTTCTCAATAGGATTCTTTCCTGTAAAGCAACTAAAGAGGTAAAATACTGTCCAAATCTCTGCAGGAGGAGAACGGAGCCAACAGCGCTGTCAGTGGCTGACAAATGACTCGGTTCCCATGCCACAAGCAACAGCCCATAAAGCAGCTCACTGAAAACCCAAACAAGCCTTGCAGCTTCCGGCTTTAGAGCAAGAACTAGAAGACCTGAGGGCCTCTGACCCACGTTCCAAAACGGACTTTAGGAACGTACTTTCCTCCCTTGCAGGCAGCTCAATGACCTGTACAGGCCGTATCTGACATCAGCTTCAGAGCCTCACCTTCACCCCGATTAAAACTTTTTGGCAAGACGGTGCTTCACTTGCACAAGGCACCATCCCATTGGTGTGTTTTTGAGGGAGGAGGCAGAAGCCACAGCAGCAAAACTTCCAGTGTTCCAACCTTTATTTTTCAGTGTTCAGCACTACTATCGCTAAGAATAATATTTGTTTCACACTGCTACTCTAACACATTTTTTAATCTACACCCTAAGAAATGTGAAGTCTAAAATACTTGCAAAACCATGAATTGTTTTCTAGAAAGGCCTGAAACAAAGTGATCACCCTTTGGAGAGCTGTTTGTGCAATGACTGATCATCTCTATTGTTAGCATTCCCAGGGGTCACAGAGGGGTTTAGTTGCATTGTAGCAGGGCAGAACCGAAAAGAAAGGCTGTCACAGCCGGATGATTGTGCAATCTAGGAAACCAACCTGTGGGTGCCAGTTATTAAGCATCCAATTAAATGGGGCCTGAGTTTTAAGTTGATGGCAGGTTTGGGAATTTGGCTTTAGTTTCTTTCTACATATTAATAGTGCCTTAAACCAGAGTCTTTAGGTGTCTAAAAAACTTTCTGAAAAATTCTTAAATTTTATAAAAAATTTTGATGGGAAAAGTCGGAGAATTTAGATAAAATCAAACAGCTCAACTGTTTTCCACTCTTCATTTTGCAAGCATATAGTGCAAGCCTTTGTTTTAAATGTTTCCTTTCCAATACCAACATATGTTAAAAAATCTGAGTGGTACATACCCTGCTCCAGTACAATACATAGAAAAAAACCAAAATCTTTTCCTTCAGCTTGCCAACTTAAAACAAACTTGCCTGGATACACAAGTCACCAGCCTTGTTTACATATACAAGTTTAGTCCCCAAATAAAAAATCTCACAGTTCTAGCTCTGGCTGCCCCACCCTCTGGGACTAACTTTACCATCCTCTTTTTGAACATTTTACCTCTTTCTACAGTAAGAACATATAGCAAAGACTTTGCATCCATCCAAATACGTAAACCGGGTGAGCAGGACGAGCAATAATTTTATATGTAGGTTTGTACTAGCACATCTTTCTACTCTCCCCGTGTTTAACAATCTACTTTCCTGTGCTCATTCCATGTGACTATTTTTCTTATTTTTTTCTTCACTGATCTTTATTAGATCATTTAAATATTTGCATAGGCTTCAGTAAGTATCAGATTGTTTCCTGAGGGGGTAACATTCTTCACTCTTGCTTTGAATGTTTTTTAAATACCTGCTATCACTGCTGTAACTCTAATTCCCCATCATTCATTAATTTTAAAACAGACCTGCACAAATAAACCATATCATTGAACTAATGAGATATGAGTGGTAAGTTTCTGTAAATACAGCCTGAATTAAAAGTAGAATGTCTGCATAACTTAGATAATCTTATTCTTTACATTGCAGTGAAGATGACGCTGCATGCCCTTCATCTATTAATCTTCATGAATTCAATGAACACTCTGCCTTATTCTTTTAGCTTGTTTAACAGAGCACCTTTATTGAATTTGAAGTAACACAGTCCCATCCAAATGTACAACTGCAGGCTGTAGTACATTTGATTACTTAGGCATTTTAGTGTTACTGTCCATCTCCATCTGTGTGAGGTTTAACTCTGGCACTGGACAAGACAGTTTGTGAAAACTGAAGAAAACATACAGGAACTATTGGCAGAGGAGTGAAAGAGATATACTGTTAGTGCTTGTACAAATTATGAGAAACTCATTAAAGCTCAGTCATTTTGTGGATAAGTAGAAACATTCTCAGAGGCAAAGTGCCAGGAGAAATCTCATTAGTTTCAGCTTCTGAAGTTTCCCAATAACCCTTTTCGCTGTGGGAAGGAGGGTAGAGGGTGCAGGGATGGACGGAGTGTCTGTATGGTCCATCCCTGTCTTGATCATCTCAAGGCCATGGGCATTTGGTTGAAGGTCCGTGTCCTCACTCCCACCCAGTCGAGTTGCCTTGCCACTCTGGGTGCCACACTAAGAGGCACCCAAGTAAGTGACGACATAGGTCCCAAACTTGGACTTGTGTATAGTCTTCACAGGAGGTGGGGAGGTGGTCAGGTACCCTCTCCCTCCTCCCAGAAAGAGGAGCCCAGGGAGGGGCATGTCCCACCAGGCAGTGTTAACTGGTGTGTTACACGTCCCGGCCAGGAGTACATCCTTTGGGAAGAGACCTTCCTGGTGTGAGAAAGCAAGGGGAACACGAACACTTACGTTAATGTATCATTAAATAAATTACTTTTACAGAGACTAGAGCAAGGGAGTTAAGATTACAGTTCTGCCGTGTACATTTCCTTGCTTTTTTAGGAGTGAGGCTTACTTTCTGTATGGTCTGTACTGTGATGCCTGGAACCAAAGGAGCGGAAGCAGCTGCTGGCGTAGATTTCAGCATTGTGCTGATCTTCAACAGCAAAATGCTGCCTCGTTTAATGGTACTGCCACAGATGCACTGATACAGATGCAGGTACGCCTGAGAGATGTTCTCATTGTGGGGCCAGGGAAGAGTCACACATGCAGATAGTAAGGAAAATAGAATGATTTAAAAAGAGCGCTCCTGTAATTCTGCTCTCCAGCAAAGCCAGTTAACAGGGTAAGTGATGACCAACGTAAATTCAGTTTGCCACACTCTAAGACTATCATGACCTAAAGTACAGTTCTGACAGTCTTTCAATCAGGGTTTTCTTACTGTACTTGAAAGCAGGGAGTGCTTTCATTCCAGTGAAACACAGTATCTTCCTCTCTTGCCTTTTAAAGTTGTTTCAAGAACCCTAATGCTCTCAGCACAGTACTTTATGCAGCAGATTTTTTTATTCACAAGTACATTTTTTTGCCACTCTTCAACCTAAATATGTCTTAATTAGTTTCCAGATATTCTATTGGTGCTGAGAGTTGACATTTCAAATCCCACTCCTCTTTGATTCAATATTCCTGGGACTCCATTTAAATCCCTTCTAGTGCGTGTGACAGGGGAAGAAAAAATGACTGACTGAAAGGGAGATAATGTATGGAAGTGAGTATATGAGTACTTTCAAAATCCATAAATCTTAAGGTAAACACTTTTTAAATGAGAATATAAACATGGGAATTCTGTTCTCATGACTACCTCCTTCAAAAGTAAGAGGCAGAAACAGAATGCTTCTGCTTTTAAATGTGAATGCTTCAAAAATAAACCTTTCAGTTTTCATATCTGCATTTATTGTGTCAGCCTTCCTTGACTTGGTTAGAGCAGTTAACAGAATAAAAGACTTTGACTTTCGAAAAGTTTCTCAATAGTGACTTAAGATCAGCAAAATCTCTTCCTACTAAGCTTTTCAAAAATTTCACGTGCTTTCTGAAATATGCCAAAGACCAGTTTAATATTTGGGCCCTGAGTGAAGCTAAATTGAATATGATACAACATTTTTTATTCACTCTTATTATCCTTAGGCCATATCTCTTTGAGTGACATATTTCTCTTCCTGACTGTGAACAGATGAACAGTGGTGAATGATCAATTTTCAAAACATATTTTATCCGCTTTTTCACATCTGACAATTCTTACTCGTAATTCAAGAAAAAGTGATAAGAATGCAGCAGTTCTCTGGGGTAACTGTTACTGGAGACACATAAGCAGATTTGGGTTTGTTTAGGAAAGGTAAGATAAAAAAGGGGAAGTGAAAATGCGTACAAAGAGAAACAGAACTAAAATAATCACAGCTAAACTCATCTTTCCCATAAATACACTCCACACAAGCTCTGTGTACAAGAGGTTTACTGACACCCAGCAGAAGAACTTGGGAGCAGTTGTGTAATTCTTCTCTTAAACTTACGATTTTTATCCTACTCTGCCTCCCCAGCATCAGCCATAGAAAACGACTTGGGGATCACATCCACTCATCCCCAACTCTTGGCACATCCATTCCAGTGATAATCTATTACAACTTGAACCATCAAAGTTACGTGCCTAACTTTGAAATTGATGGGCGCTCGAGAGAGTGATTCAGTGTACCCTGAGACAGACTTCTCTGGCAGAAGGGATGAACTCATCTGAGGATGTTAATCTCTTCCAACTGACTCAAGATGAAGCTCAGAGGGCTGTGTTAAGGTAGATAGTCACAGTCAGTTAAAATGATCCCACTCCCCCAATATGGTAATGACTGGTGTAAAATATCCCTCCAAATGAAATGCTACCATTTCTCCACAGACGCACAGGGACTGTGTGAAAGCCAGACACAGGCATAACCTGAAAGGGATATTATGCACATAATGAAAGTGCCTCCATTGCTGCAGCTAGTAAAGAAGAGAAAAGATTAGTGCTAAATTAGGTGCTTCAGTTTTATTCACAACAGTCAAACACTGTGAATATTGGTTCTGTGATCTCCATAGGCACAGTGTTTGGATTGGAGCATACAGTCTAAGATTGTTCAGACACCTGGACCGTGGCTGATGAAAAGGCAGGGACCACTTCGTAAAGAACAGTAAGCGGGCAAGACAACCGTATACAAAACAATAAATGGTAATTCACCCCCAGTGGAAAGCAAGGTTGCTAAGACTCCTGATCCAATCACATAGGGATACAGTTCTTTCCTTTCAGAAAGGCTTTCAGCCCTTGTAACTAAATTCACTGTTGTCTGGCATTTGACCTGATTGTGATGCCCTTACCCGCATTAAACTCAGTGCAAATTTGTGTCTAACCTAAACTGGCAGCATTAGACCTCGTTGGTGTTTTGACTTAGGACTTAATTCTAAGCAGATGGCTGCTCACATGTACAGTGGCAGTTGCATTGGTATGACACAAACTTGTCTACCATTACATCTTAAAGGCTGTGGTTGCCACTAAATTAAGTCAAAAAAAGACAGGTTAATCTTCTTTGCTTCATACTCAGATCAACACTGTAAAGATTGTGATGGTGATCACTGAACATTCCAGTTTAATTAAAAGCAGCTTGTACTTTTCCCTTTACTTTTAGTACTACAAAACCTGAAATCAGTTTTGATAAGAGTCTAAAATGTGAAATAGCAAAAGCTGACAGATCTTTCATATGGTTTCTTAATGGTCATAAATTTACAGCACTACATCAATGAAAGAAAAACATTAAATATTTTAATCTTTATTGAATCTTCTGTCGTTAATAATTACCACATAGCTAGTTTGTACAGTCCAGTTTTTTTTCAAATAACAGACTTATTCCAATTTCAAGTAGTACTGCACGATATCATTCTCATCATCGTGTACAAACAAGACGTTAAGTTTTTTTTGTCTCGAACAAACCCAGAGGGAAGAAATAAAAATACCTTGCATCTCTTTCTTATTCTAATTCATAACCCCATAAACCATGCTAATCAAAACAGAAGATGTGCTATTTTGGACAACATGCGTGCAGCCACAAAAGATATTCTGCTTAATGAAACATCGCCTAAAACCAAAACAGGAAAATGCACTTTATGGTAGTGAGAAAATAATGAGAACAAGAGTGGACATATTGACCATAGCCATCCTGTCCTGTTAAATTCATCGAGGTGTACAGGCAAAAAACACCCCCATAGTGCTCTGCCTGGTGTGGGGCTGCAGCCTGTCCTCTAGATAAGCTGTTGAAGTCCAAAGAGCATCTGACACACAGTGTATGGGGGCTCCAGTGGGGCCATGGTCTCGCCCCCTCCTTTATCCCAGAGGCTGGTGAGGCTGGCAGTGTGGTGCTTATCCCAATGGCTTTACACAGCTCTAGATTTCCTTTGAGCTCAGTTGTGGTCACAGCAGTGCCAAGATTGTCACAATTGACATTATGCTATGGCTGTCGTAAGTTGTTGCTGTCCTTATTGAAGCTGCAGACTCCTCCCAGAGTGGGAAGGGAAGCCAGAGTGGGTGAAGGAAAGCATCTTAAGGTATTCTTCTCCCTCAGCCAAACCCAGGGAGTTGTGTTGGGTTAGGCTACATTTGGTTTGGTTTGGTTTGGTTTGGTTTGGTTTTACTATGAAACTGGAAAGCAGACATGAAGCAGCTGCTAGACTCTGTGGATGAAAAAGTGGGACCACTCCTCAGCTGAGAAGCCACATTTTTCATCATCTTCCTCTGATTTGAGAGGACATCACAAGAACAGAAGAACTTCCCTCCTCCACAAGAAGACAAGTAAGAATTTGTAGTATCTCTGGATTTTAGTATCTCATGGAGACCACTAACCTTGCCACCTTGCACTCTGCTCTGTCCTCCTTTCACTTTCTGTTGTCAAGAAGGCAGAATAAAAAAGTGCTATGAGGAACAAGGGATGCCTTTTCATAGGACAGCTGCTGTAGTGGTCTACCCAAAGAAGAGTTTAGGAACTACTGAGTCAGCATTTAATTTCCCAGCACAGCCTTAGTCACTACCCAAATGAAGAAAGAGCCCCAACACAACTTCCTCAGCTTGTTTTTTGCCAGCCGAATAAAAGATGAAAATGTTTATTAGTCACCAGAAAAGAGAACAAGAAGAATTTTCAGGTGTGTGGGAATTAATGAATGAAAAGGGAGTGAAAGTACTTAAGAACTTCTTGTGAACTTTGCTGAAGGGTGCAGTGGAGACTCAACGTGAACTTCCAGAATAAGACAGGAATTTACAAGCATATTCAGAGGGAGATACAGCTTAAAAAGAGTACTTTTTAAGGAGGAAGAAACAATTTGTCTTGAGAATGCATTGGATTATACCAAATGCAGTCTACATTAACAAACATATTCTTAGGATCTCCTCAGTATTTCTGATTTCATCTCCTTTTCCCTTCAAAATCAGTAGTATTTCCACCATAATGGAAAGCACCATAGAACTGATCCATGACAAGTCTAGAGCATCTTCAACTCTCAGGGCCTGCAGAAGCAACCAGACTTACTCAGAATCTTGCAAAATTCAAAGTGATTTAATGAACTCGCACACATTCAGGACATTTAACAACCTCCAACCCCCACTATGTCATGTATTGTTCACATTTTCAAATATAAGTGGGGTTTTTTTCAGAAATTAATGCATGCAGGAATGATCCTATGATAAACAGGTTGAAATGGCTTCCCATCTCACTGATGGGAATATTAGTCTTCAAGAGCTTTTGGAAATTTTACGTTCCAGAAGTATTTTCTGTCCTATATGCCTGAGTCCTCAGATGGTATTTACATGTCATTTAAACTCTACTATTACTACATACTGGATTTTAACAAACAAATCCAGATCTTTATCTGTAGCCACAGTCATGCGTTCTGCTGCAGAAATGTTCAGTTAGGTGAACAAGTTCAATTAGGTGAGAAATTCTGGACCTGGGAAGACCATTTTTAGACCACTGTATTTCTTTTGCCGAGAACTGAGATCTCCTTGACAAAAATTATGTGGCGTCAGTGACTGTGCAGGCTGAGTGAAATACTCTTAATTCAGTTGTACACAGACACCATGCTGCCTTTTCTATTGCTTTCCAGAGATTCTTTCTAACAACAGAGCTTCAGCCTGAAAGGAGGAGACACTTTCTCAAGGCCACCCATGATGCACTTTATGGTGCATCTATGAGGTGATCTTAACTGAGAAAGTGTTTCCAGTGCTCTAGGTCTTGGACATGCTCAATGGCAGGGGACAGCTCTTCCCCTGAAAATCCTTAAAAAGTAAACAAACTAGACAGACAATGTGCAGGAGCAAAAAGGCATAGGGAAAAAGTGCTTTGCTCAGGGCACAGAGCTGTCAGATATGCTGGAAGATGATACAGGATCAGCAGATGCCCATACAACACTAAAAATAGGAACCACCCATCCAAATCATGGCCAAACCCGCACATCCCAGCTACCTATATACACTCAAGTAGGTGTCAGTAGTTTCTGCATCATAAGATAGTTAAGATGTGAAGTGTTCTTGTTTCTCACCAAATTCTTGTTTCCTGACACCATGCAGTGAGCTAAACAATATCCTGTGTTGCTGTTCTTAAAACTTCTGCAGAAGTAGGTACATAATGCACAATGCCTTAACACTCCACTTACAAATGAATTATAGATCAGCTTTCAAATTACAAAGCAGACAGGCAGTTTTATCCCCAGTTTCATGTTTTAAATGAATAGAGTACTAATAAAGCAAGGTAGCATGCATCTGGCTTGCGCTGTACACGGTGTAGTTAAGTTGCGTTAGAGCTATGTAACCACCTTGATGAGCCACAGCTGGGACCAGAAATGTCCCTGCTTGTCCATTCTTATGGCTCCTCTTGCACATACTCCGTTTTTGGCTAATTCAGTGGGACTGTGGCAAAGTTAATTGTCACAGTTAGTCTGAAATGGGGATAATTTGACTAAATGAATTTTCATTCAAAAGCATCGGGAAAACCCTCATGAATTTTATAAGTGTAGGATGATTCAACAGTGTCACCATAGATCTTCTAGTTTGTTCATTGAACAAGACTGCAATGCAAGCAGCTCTTGAAAAGTAATTAGGTAGCCTTGTTCAGTAAAAAAATGCGCAGTCGTTAAGAGGCCTTAGCAAGACATTTGTATTTATAAAATTCAGCCATCCAGAACAGTGAGGATGTTACAGTGCTCAGTGTTGCTAACTGGAAAAAGCAATTTGCTGACTAACAATAGACTAACTCCCTAATAGACCAAAACTGTCTGAAGCAGATATATTAAGATGAGTAAAAAATTCTCAGCCAATCTACTTTAAAGTTTATAATCTAACTCAGTACCACAGTTTCCAATTCCATGTAATAAACTCATGATTTATACAGTATTCATGTCTTCTCCGACTACTTTGCCAAATTGTTTCTTAAAGACAGCCTTCTTTAGCTATTTATAATTTTAAAAAAAAGAAAATATTGTCTTCAGCAGTTAGAAAGAAGGGTAAAAAATTCTAAATAAGTCTGATGAATTTCCTTATGTTAATAAGAATAAAATGGAAAACCTAAGTATAAATATTTTCATTACAGGACCAATTTAAACACATTGCAAAATCCTTCTCAGTAAGATCCTCACAGCAAAGCAAGAAAGAAGCAGCAATGACTATTAAAGTATACATATGACAAAAAAATATAAAATTGTATTTGCCTTTGTTGATATTACGTTCCTGGCTCCATGAGCAAGGCCCTTTAGCACAGAGTTTCTACCACATCCTGACAAGCACTGCTTCGTGCCAGAGTGGCACCGTGAGCCTGCGTGCTAGTGCACAAGGGCAGAGCCTCTTGAAGTAGCTGCCCTGTTAGTAAGTGCACAAAGGAGGGAGGAACATATTGCCAAAAAACCTCAGAAAAAATAGAAATCACGCAAATTATTCACACAGGAAGATTTCAGGCTGTTGCTCTCCACTATTAGATTTACAGATCTAGCTTATATAGGTGATCATGCTTCCTATTAAAATACTTTGAGAACTGAGAATCATGCCAATGATAGCAAGGAATAGCACAGCTTAGATACAAAAAAGATGAACAGAGGAAGTGGGAAGAAAAGACATATGCAACTGCAAAGCCAGTATTAGAACTTGGGAACTTATACATTTGGAGTCCTCTGGAACTTGACTGCCTTCTTTAAAAATCTTAAAAAGCAAGATTGCCTGCATGCTTACAACATTTTTAATCAGTCCTTCATGAAGTAAAGTATGAAGTAAAGTATGAAATAATGTGATTAACTTTTTCCAAGCTTTACAAGTGATCAAGAACAGGCAATAATCAGTTACCACACATCAGCACAGAGTTCCCTGGGATGTACCAGTGAGATGTCCGAGCTATCTGATACTCCAAGTCACATCACGGCATGGCCCTGAAACATTCATCAGATGGTTCAGCTTGCGTCTGACTCTAAATGCTCATCTTACTGCTGAACAAATATAACAGGCCATGCTCGCCAGCCATTGCGTCCCCAAAAATCTGTGTGAAGAGTTGTTAATGCCAAGAACAAAATAGCACTGACAAGTTACAACGAGATAATCTGAGCTGCTGTTCTGTTTTTGCAGTAACTGTTTCCCACCACCTCTCTGTGCCAGCTCACTCATGTTTTCAAGCATCCAAGCTGGTGGTGGCCAGATAGAAGGAAGTAATTGCTCATAGTTGAAAGAGAACCTGAAGAGGTCATTTACCTTATCCAAAAAGCTCTGGAGCATCCCTGTTCCTCAGTATCTCAGTTTATTTTGCCACTTTTCCCTGTTAGAGGTTCTGCAAGTGATCTTTTCTTTTAGTACTTTTAATCAAATACTCTGATTGTAGGGTGGCTGTTGAACTTGTCAACATGATTTTGTTAAGAACACCAAATATCACTTCTCCTCCCTGTTTCTGAAACTACTTAGCCTTCCTAGGAAGAAATTAAGAACTGCTCTAACACAACCTGGATGGAGAAGCTGACATCAATAAAATTTAGGAACTTACTTCTTAATCTGTATTTAGATCTTTGATGAGTTAGATCAATGGATACTATAAGTACTTTGCTGCTTTATCAACCTAAGGTTTCAGGCAAGTTACATTTCTTTTGTGCTTCCCTGGTAGCAAAGGTCAGTAAAAGTTACTCACTTTCAAAATGCCTTTTGGTATTCATTTCTCTCTTACTTGGGCAGAGAGTTCCTTATGCTCTTAATAGTTGTACTGATGACTTTCATACAGTGGGACTGATGACAGGCTAGGGGAAGTCAGGGCTGATACAGAGAGTTTGGAAAGCCTATTGCAGAACATCTGGAAATGTAGCCAAGAGGAATTTGTGAGAGGAAAACATCTGATCACCCCCAACCTTATAATTTTCTTCATCTGTTCTCTAGCACCTGTGCTGAATCATGTAGCTTTGCAAGGTAGTACATTGTAGGGGCCACATTAAAGGAAAGATACCAGTAAACACAAGAGGTGAGAAAGGAAAGTATGGGAACCTTGATGGGGATGCAGGGGTGGCAGCATTGTGCAGTGCTGAAGACGTGGGGATACACTCATTCTGATGGAAAATGCAACACGCAGAGAAGAGAAATGACCTTCAGAGTCGCTGGCTGACACCGCGAGTCCAGGCAAGGCAGGCGAAGGAAATTTCAGGAACTGCTGGGGGTTCCTTGACTTGCTTTGTATTTGACTGCTGGGGCAGCAGGAATCCAACAAAAGCTCGTGTGTAGCTGTCCCTCAGGACAGCCTCTAGCTGCATGGGCAGCTATTATGGCTTAATTCCTGATCCTAATTGGAATGTTTCCAAAGCATCGACACAAACAGTGACATAAAATCACATACATTATCTCTACATTTCATTTGATACGTAGAAGCAGGGAGACAGAAGAACAGGTTTTGAAGATACGTCTCTGTTTTTTGAGAGAAGTGTGAAGCTGGCACAGCAGATGATGGACACCACGGAAGGCACTCTGTGTCCTTGGACACTCCTCTTTCTTCAGTGCATGGATATGTTTCTACAGCATGGGACCCCGACTTGTCCCTTTTGCACCCTGCGCTCTCTGACTTTTTACATTCCATGGTCTGAGTGACAGATATACAAAAAAGACTCCACTGGAGTCCTTGTATATTGTCTATGAATTTGTCCTTTCTTTTTAACATAGAACAAAACTGAAATTTTCGCCCTTCGTGATTTCACTACAAATACTCTAACTTGAATATCACGTCTCACCTCCACAGTGACATGCGGGATGCAGCAAATATTACAGGAGGTGCCCCAAGAAAGCTCCAGGCCTCCCAGTAGGCAGTAGGAAATTCACCATTCCCATTCCCTAGTGATGAAGGGGCATGCTGAGACAGTTGTTTGCATTTTCTGTGCTTATTTTTGCTATTACTAAGGTGGGATTTAAGGTGTCCAGCAACACCTTTTGAGACCTACAATTTCTTCCTGTTATGGAACAGCATTCTTAAGACCTGCATTACTCTAAATTTAAAAAGCAAAACACTATTTATCATTCATCAAATGAATTCCATTAATTATTCTGATATAATTCTTATATTCTTAAATTCCAAAATTTTCTAACCAAGCACATAGCACAATAAACATTTTAGACACTAACAAAATACTGATAATCAGAAAAAAATTGTTTCACCTGTGAGTTTTTTTGTGGTTTACTTTGTTCTCTAACAAACTGTGAGGAAAAAAAGTATTTTTCCTACAACCTTTTTTGCTTTCAAGTACTTTGTTAGACAAAAATCTATTTTAAGTACCAGTAAAATTCATCATATTATGACAGGAAAGCAAAATTGTTTCATTTAGAAGATCTTCTAACAGCGTGAAGCTAACCCCATGGTCTCTGAGACAGAAATTCTGCCAGCTATAGACTTATAAAGAATAAGCAGAGAAAAAGAAGTTTCTCAGATGGAACTGTTAGTCATGAGATGAAGAATGTGTGTCCCCTACAGATGTTATAGCTATTTGTATGCTAAATCCTGATCATCACTGTAGGAATTTTGCAGCTTTCTTTTAAGTTAATGCTCGAGTTCCAATTAATCTTCTTTTGACAATGTTTGTCTAATATTTCAGTGTTGAACAACATTTCCAGGGTTACATTTGCAGTGAGCCTACTGGGTACTTTAAAAGCTGTATTTCTGACTTTGTACTTGCTTCAGAAAGACTTATTTTAATTCTTCAATGCTTGACAAATATTTCTAGGAAAGAGAAGTATAATAAGCATTGATAAATGTTTATTAAGGGCACATCTAGACTTGCAAGTTAACTGGAATTAACAGTGGGGTTAATTTAGAGCAAGCAATAGTCGTAGAACAACTCCCTGGGAAAAAAAATGTATTCTATAATAAAATTACCTCATTCTCACATTCAACACTTGAACCGCTTTGAGTAACATAAGATAAATGAGAACAAAGCATGTTTGTTCCAGTTTGTGGGATCATTACTTTACTTAGGAATGACAGTCTAGAGAGTTCAAAATTAAATGAGGAATGTGAAAATACCTTAAGGTGTCTCCAAGAAACTTGAGGCTGCATAAATACAGACTCAGATGCCAGCAGCCCTTTTTAAACTAGCACTACATTGACACTCCTCAAAGGCCTGTGTAATGCAGAACATGGTGCTACATAGGGCACTGCACCCCCCCATAAAAAAAGAAGGGGTTTTTTTATGAGGATGCCATTGCTGACGCATCTTGAGTGAATGCATCCTGTTCACTCAGAGGCAGCAGGAGGTCTGGGATTATTGTCTAGTTTGGGAAACTGATAGCAAATTCTTTGGTGGGGAAACAAAAGCAGTGATATTCTATTTGGGTGGTAGGTGTTGAGGTGATGTTGCCAGTATATTCACTTCTTCTCTGCTCTTACATATTGGGAACAAAAGAGGAACTCTGAGTCCCTGTGCCATCTGACTGTCATTGAACAGCTTCTTGGTGGAAGAACTGAGTGCTCTCCCTATAAAGAGAAGGCTGCTGTACTTCTCACAAAAATAAGGGGGTTTTCAGCCTTGACGTTGCTTGATTTTAACATCTACCCTTGGTTGTTAGCTGAAACCTGTGCCGAAAGACACAGCACTGATGAGACCGCGGCGTTAAACCTCAGTAATTCTCAGTCCCACGTACAGCGCTTGGGGAAAAGATTGAAGTGGCACCAGGAGCCCGGGGCAGAAAGGCCTGGTGACATGTAGTGAGCAGGCACACACCACAGCTGCAACAGTGCCAAACTTTTACTGCTACCCTAGGAAAAGCCATGCCCCTGCCTTCAGTGCCAAGAGGAGCGGCAGGCAGCACAGTGCACCTAGCAGGAGAAGTGCTTCAAAACAGAGAGCCAGAAAACTACTTGTAGCTTAATCCACCAAGCAAACTGAAGCTCTGCAGAGAGCACTCTCCCTTCAATAGAAAGGCAGAGATGTGACATTCTGCTCCACACCCTCGTTTTGGTGACTGCACTAAAATAAAGGGGGTAATGGCAGATAATGTGTGAAGCTGTCCCCCATGCAATCCCTCTGTGTTTTGTCAAGATCCAAGAATCGATCTTAGCATAGAGTTTATTCAAGCAATATTTAAAGCAAGTAACCTCAAACTCACAGACTAAAATCATAATAGAAGCAAGATGACGCAAGTATACGAGATTTAGACATTGGCTATTTAAATGCTTCCGGCTGTAGATTTCACTCTCATATAGTTACAAAGATAAAATCTAATGGGGGAAAAAAAGCAACGAAATGCCTCACATTTCAAACCCAAATCGTGCTGTAACTGGGATAAAAGGAAGCGTGCTATTCCATAAACACCCTGATTAATATATATGATAAAATTCGTAACATTATAAGCAATTATAATCACTGCATTAAGCAAATTATATAGAAGATAACATTGGCCTAAACCCAAAATTGCCATAATAATATCAGATTTCCTGTTTAAAACAGACTTTTTAATCTTAACAAAAAATGTATTTTGAACTACCTTTTCAGGCAATGGACATTTCACCTAGCTTCGGGACAACAGCCTATTTTTAATTTATTATTGTTTAACTTTAAGGAACACCCAAGAATAGTTAACTGATTAAGTAACAGTCTGGTATTAGGATATCTGGTTTTTTCCTCCAACTGCACCCCTGCTTGCTGTCCTGTGTTTTTTGTCTTGCTAGACACACATTAACCTGTTAAGACTGACCTTCACTTCCCTCCCAGTCCCTACGACACATTACAATTCTTTAAAAAGACATCTTGAGAGAGACTGCCTTTTGGTAATCCTCCTCAACTGAGCTCTACAGATTGGTCTGGCATGCATTGTGTACATGCATCTGTCACGAAAATTTGATGACAAATCATCTGTTTCCTGACAGATAGGCTGCACTGACTTCAAATTCCCATGAAATGTTTTTGTCCACCAGGAAGAAAAACATTCTCCTCTGTAGCAGTGATCATTCTCAAACTTCAATCCTCCATTTGCTTTAGTCTCTATTATCATTTATTTGTATTATAATTTTTCGGGATCAATTAAAGCCTGTTGCAAGATACATCTTCCTGATCATCTTTTGGGAAAATGTAAAGAGACCGGAACTAATGAAAGGAATGAAAGCAAATGTTTCACAGTAACAATGCTGTTTTCAGAGGGTGAGAAATGAAGATCCTTTTTAAGACTGACCTACCCCAGTTTGTTTAAAACTAAACTGAACTTGAACTGATAAACTACTTTTTTGAGATTAACCTGAATAGTGTACATTCAGTAAAACAATGTAAATCTAAACATACCTGAATTGGAGTCAAACTTTGTTTCTGACCTGAAAAAGAAAATAAAAAGATCGTAAGTTACAAGAACTGCTTTATGCCATAAAAGCCATTTGTCAGACTGATCCCCCCAGCAAAAAACATCTTTAACAAGACTGTCTAACTCTGTACATTAACATTTAATGCATCCAAAGGCATTTGAACCCAAAAAATAACTATTATCTGTATCATTTTACTGTTTTCTACAATGCAGAGTTACAAAGAAGATATTTTAAAAGGCAAATCATGAAATGAATGAAGAAAATAAAATACAAGTTTAGACCAGGATTAAATTTTATACTGCGATTCATAGCATACAGTTGTTTGTATGAAATAAATAGTTTTCATTCATTTTCATTTTATAAAGTCATTAAGAGGATTTAATTTATTCACAAATGTTTCCAATCTATTTTTGAAGCAGATACCGTTTCATTAATGTCATATGTCTTGTATCCAATGATCTGTACTTAATTGTGCAACATCCTAGGAGGTTTTTGTTTGTGCATGTCTTCAATTTACTCATTCTGCACATAGGAGTAAGTGGTTTGATTTTCTTAAAAGTGGAAAGTGGGGGGTGGGAAAGAGGAAGGGAGCCAGACCTAAATTTTAACTTGTTCTTAAAGTCTTTGCAAAAAGACAATGTTGTGTGCATTATGCACCATTAGCTTTGGTCGTGCACTGTGGATTTTTCTCTCTCTAACAAGTAGTGTTTTCTTCTAAGGGCTTAGCACTTAGCAAATGAACCCTATAACCTGTATATTTAATAAAAGGAAGAAAAAATTAGCCCTTGTGGGAACATCATGTTTCAGATATCGGTTAATAATACTTGTAAATGTAGAAGCCTTTGAAGATCTCAATTCAACTGTGGGAAAACTTAAGTTGGGTAATTACTCAAGATGCTGCTGATGTGCTGTCAAGCAGAATTAACCCTATGACTAGGGCTATCTACACAATCTGCTACAAGACAGCATTGTCTATATTGAGCTCTCAAACCAATTAACAGGCATGTTCCAATCAGATTTATATCGCCCACTAACAATCAGTTGTACACATGGTCATGGCTGTCACAGCAGGACACAAGGTCTGACCAGCAGGAGACCTGTTAAAGCATGTTATGTCGGCAGCAAAATGCATTTCCCCAGAAATTCTAAGGAGGAAGTACAATGTTGGATCCTTTTACATTGCATCAAGGAAGGGATGTATTTTGGGAAGTTACAGTCCTTCTTTTTTCAGAAACAAATGACTGAAGCTCAAAAACTAATTGCAGATTTATTTTCAACTTTTATTTTATAAGCTTGTACGTTCCTTTACATGTAGATGTCTTTTACATGCACTCTACATTTTTATATAACTGGCACTGTAATTCTATACCAAATAACTATGCTACAGCAAATAAATATAAAATCCGTCATAATTTAAAAAATTAACAGGTTCACGCTATTAAAGACATCAGAAAGGAAACAACTTTCTTCTCCCATCCTGCTCATTCTGCACCTTCCTCCAGTGCTCACAATATTATGTCTTAAATATACTCTCAGGAGATGAAAAGATGAAAGGGAAAATACATATCTTCATAATTAATGTTTTTAAAGTACCACCAAAAGCACTGAACAAAGAAAGCATGTTGCTGACATGCCTTCACAAATATCAGCACTGGTAACTGCCCAGGGCACCAGCCCATGCTCAGTTTGGCCAGTATAATTCAATTGGTATTTACACCAGCAGGATGAAGTCCCCACCCTGTGAAAAGTGGTAACCTGGGGGAAATTCCACTGAGTTACAAGTAAAGCCACTTAGTCAGTGTTTTATTTAAAATAGTCTCCTCAAGCTGCTGTATATCTGCCTACACTATTCTCTCTCGTTCATCACGGTATCAGCAACGCCTCACTACCTACATAGTCAGACAGAATGTACAAATCTTATCCTCAGCATCTGTTTATCTGCATGATCAACTTCTCGATGCCTAAATTCTAGATACTCGCTATTAGTCAAACAGAGTTCTTGCTTCTCAGCCTGAATGGCTTGTTATGAACATATGCACTGCAACTTGCGGCACCAACAAATTGGCCCAGGGGCCAAGGTGGCGGAGAGAGCATAGGGAGGAGGGTCACAAGGGTCACTGGGCACTGTAATGAGTTCCAAAGCTCCAAACAGTCATGAATTACTGGACAACACATCAGAAAACTGATATGGGGGTGATAAATGAATTGAACTTTGTCTGGCAACAGTAGAATAGCTATGAAAGAAAACACAGCATGGGAGGTAGTACTAGGAGCCACCAAGAGCAGGATGGTCACCTATGTTATGGTCACCATTTCCCCTTGGGAAAATGATCTAAAATTTAGGACACCGTATTACAGAAACTGTTAGAGATCTTAGTAAGGCACAGAAAAAGTGGAGGAGAATAATGAAGCATCTTTGGCACTGTAAATAAACAAGTGGCCGATGTGAGAGAAGCACTCTGCAAGAACACAAAGTCACTTTTTGACTGCTTGAAGGAATGACAAAGCTTACAGCAATTTTAATGGAAGCAGCACTTTCCCCATCTTCCAGTGTTTATATCTGCTTCTCAACAGCACATTAGACAAAAGTATCAGAAACTAATTGCATATAGGTGTTTAAAATGTGCAACTAAAATATGGTCATTAAAAAGGATAAAATTAAATACTGAAAGTACTTTCCAAAGGGATGTTCTGCTACACACAAAAACATTCACTCTGACTCCTTTATACTTTTAAAACTACATTAAGTAGAAGGAAAAAAACTCCTCAGTACATTGTTTGTTGTCATAGTACATGCTCTGATATCCAACCTAAGCACCCTACCAGACAAGATGCACCTTACAGTGCCAGGTCCTGACTGTACAAATTGTCTTTTATCATTTCTCACAACGAGGGGGGAACACCCCAACACCACCCCCACCTCTCCACCCCCATCCCCCCAATGAACAGATAATAGCTTTCTGCATATTTTCTCTACTTCTGTCTCATAGGAGTATTCTGAAAGTCAGGTAAGCATTCATAAATATCTTTGGAAATGAGTCTATATGCATAAAGGGAACAGGAGGGTATTTATAAAGTGCTTTTCATTTCCAACTTCAATATGGCTCAAATACACACAACACTTGTCAGTACAAATGTCAAGTAGGCTTAGCTACTAACACACCATATGCAAGGAAATAGTGAGCTACTGGAAAGATTTAGCTAAGCACAAGGTGCTGCAATACTTTTAAGGATCCCAGGAATAATTCCGTCAAACACAAACAATAGAATAGATGATGGTCATTTTATCTGTACTGCAAAGAGGTGCAGGGTTTCAACCTGTTTCTTTTAAAAGACATCATATACCAGATCTTCAGACTGCCAAGTACTAAGAAAGAGAGAGAAAAGGAGTGATGATAATCATCATGTGTTCCTATAGTCTGAATTTTAAACTACTGCCTTCCTAAGTATGACTGAACTGCAGTTGTTCAGTGCCACATATTACAGTGTCAACAGACACACTACAGCTGAAGTTAACACAAATCTGCTACTTGCCAGGGAAGCAGGCCTTTGTCAAAGAGAGAGGAAAGAGGATTTACTGCAGAACCTCTGCTGTTATGTTACTACTGCCTTTCCTTTTACCTTTCATGATGAAGTATTTAACAGGTTTATATAGGTCTCGTTGAGGGAACATGGGGAACAGCCTTTGGAAGCCCCACGACTCTCTCAGAAAGTACTCTGCAGTTCTGATCCTTGCATCTTAACCTGGAAGGAGTCATTTATTCCTCTTGGCTTTCTTAGGCCTTTGCATTAGCAGTTTATACCAGGCTGTTCCTTTGCAAGGTTTTGCTTCAAGGATGTTAAACACAACACTGGTAGGGGCAGACATTCAAAACATTACTTCTCTCTGAAAATGACTTTGATAGAATAAAGATCTGTTACAGTCATAAAGATGATTGATGCCTCTTCGGTATATCTTCATTTTCAAAGCATTTTATTCCATACTGGCATGGGCAATTTGCTGAAGAGATGATGGTCTAGCAGGCTCCTGATGCAATCCAAGCCAACCCATGTCCGGTCCAGGTGACCAAGCAGAATACAATCAATCCTCTCTTTTTCGTGTTTGCCCCCCAGTGGTTCAGAAAATACCTAGATGGAGGATCAGCATTCCTGGTGCAGCATTGCTAGCAAGCTAAAGAAGGCCAAGACAGTAATGTTCAGTTGTGAACATATCCCTGGATGCTGTGTTGGCCCTTATCATGCTGATGAGAACCCTAGACAGGACCTAGGCAAGTTGCAGGGGAGGCTCAGGCCAGGGACTATTCCACAAAAGCAGGATGAACCAGACCACTCTGTTTCAAAGTAGAGGAACTTGGGCTAAAAACACAAGCCATGTCTTGTCACTTGCCTTTAGGGCCAGAGAAGAGGCTTGTGTCCATTTTATTTTTAAGTACAGACATAAACCTTCTGAAAAGGCAAACCATTACCTGGAAAGCAGTCACCGATCTGGAGAGTGTCCAGAGAAGGGTAAGGATGCTGGTGAAGGGTCTTGAGCACAAAAAGGAGGCTCAGGGAAGAGCCTATCACTCTCAACAACTACCTGAAAGAAGGGTGTAGCCAGGTGGGTGTTGAGCTCTTCTCCCAAGTAACAAGCAACAGAATGAGAGGAAATGGCTTCAAGTTGTACCAGAGGAGGTTTAGATTGGACATTAATAAAATTTTTTCATGGAAAGCGTTGTCAACACTGGAACAGACTGCCTGGGGAAGTGGTTAGGTCACCATGCCTGAAGGTATTTAAAAGACATGTAGATGTGGCACTTAGAAACATGGTTTAGTGGTGGGCTTGGCAGTCTAGGTTAACAGTTAGACCCAATGATCTTAAAAGTCTTTTCCAACCTAGACAACTTCTTGATTCCTACACTGGTGAGAACCAACTTACTTCAAACAAATGTTATTAAGTAGAAGCTGCTAGGTTTGACATTCTTTGAAGGAAAGTAAGAGTCAGTGAAGACAGATGAAGTTGCTCGAGTAGTTCTATTAGATCTTATTAGAGAAACCACATCAATGATGATCAAGCTCATCAATGATGAGCTCTCCTAGACAGATAACCGGTGCTGATTTTTCATTTGGCTTGCTCAAAGAATGTAAAGATCAGTAAGAAGGCTTAAAGACCGTTAATTAAGCACGCAGCACTGGTGCAAGGAAATTCCTTATAAAGATCTAGCCTGGTGACTGAAATCCTCCCTTGTCTTGTGAAGGCAAGAGTGGTACAATGTTAATGGTACAATTATATTGCCCAGCCACTCTTTCATTTTCTCTTGATTGGATGTCTGAGAGATGTTGAGAAGACCTGACACAGCCCAACAAAAATCAAATGAAAACATAACATGGATAAGGCTGTTGCTATGTCTGCTAGTACATGTTCAGAAGAGCCAACACCATTACCAAGAATTCCTTCCAGGAAGCAATAAAGGCAGCAGTGGGTGATTTATGAAGACTTGGTAATTTAGTCTGTGGCCCTAAAAATTGGAAACTGACAAAACAATAATATTTCTTTTTTAAAAGGAAATCATTCTCCCAGGCTTCCCAGTTCCCATCTATACCACATCTTTCTTACAGTCCTGCATATGGTAAAGGACATGACCATGGTTTATTAAATATGGAATGGATTCTCTCCTACGGCAGTAGCACGAGTCGTGGATTTCACTCAGGTCCATTTTAACCTCGTCTTTCCGTGGCTGTGGACAGAATGGTATTTTTGCATAATGTATAAGAAAATGCCTTGAAAAATTAAAGTAGGCACAACCTTGCACATACAGTTGTCCCTTAGAAAACACTGAGGATTTGGGTGGCATAGGTGGGTCTTGTGAACTGATACAGAAAAACACAACCCTGCCATGATAAACGTGGCTGATAAAAAATTAACACAAGCAGGTGTAGTTGATAAGTATAAGACTTTTTCTTTGCTTATTAGTTTTCTGTCAGATCCATGTTCTGCATTGAGACATGTTCCAGCCACACCAGGTGAGGTCCAGTGAAGAGAAAGCCATGAAAAAACACCCTAGAGAAAGGTGGAGGACAGCAGGGCTCCTTCTTTTAGCATAAGCCTACAGCTAGATTGGAGTAAGCGTAACACAAAACTGCATAAGGACTGGCTTGCAGAAAGGGAGGTCCTTGAGATTAGTTTATTGTCTCCCTCATTTATTGCTTTCTTTAGGCAGCTGTACTGGGATGTAGGAGACTGCCTGCCATGAAAGTTCAGAGATGGAATAATAAGATTCAATAGCATGATTATGGATTTTATGTGTGAGGCACCTTTGATTGTGGAAAAAGTTAAAGCATGTTCTCCATAAAGCTTGAGAGGTTTCTCATAACACTAGCACAAGTAGGTAGATGAAGAGATGTGAAATTCCTAATTGTTTCTTTTATCTTTCCTGTGATAGAGACAAAGTTCTGTTTTAAAGACTTACCAAAAAACAGGTCTTTCATCTGGAATGTAAAATTCATGTGTTCCCTGACCTCATGTGTCACATGGTAATGAAACAACGTAAATCAGAAATGTTAAAAGTTGAAGTTTGTTAATATTACTGCTGAAGCTCCAGTCTCTTTCCTAGTTAAACTGACAGGTCCATAGTCCAAATATATATATTTACAGATTACGACGACATAAAGACAAAAAAATTAATGGACATCAATGAGAAACAAATGTAAATGCAAGTTTCAGATGACTATCTGGAAATTACAAAACAAAACACACCAAAAAAATCCCATGCCACCACAGAAACTACTTGCATTTTAAATGGGGCAATGGATTTTGTATTGTACTCCCATCTTACTCCTAAAGAAATAGTTCAGTGATTTACACTCTATGGAGAAAATGTAGTGAATAGCATACGTTTTGCATTCTCTTATCTATGTTTCCTTCTCACTTTTTTTAGCTGTCTGGGCTGAATCAGCGACCAGGATTCAGAAATCTATCTTCCCTGGTCGAGGAAGACATTATATACTAATATTTTGAGGTCAGTAAACAAAAGAACATGGACTCCTACTGGTTTCTGCATTTTTTCCCACTGTTGCCAGCCAGTTCAGAACTGGCTAAGTTTGATGTAGGCCAGAGGTGGCAAGAGCTCACAAGGCAACACAAAGACTTTGGGCAGATTGAGTAAAGGCCAGTCTAGTCTCAGGACACAATCAGTCAGGTGTTTTCTTCCCACTGGCTTGGGAATTATTAAAATTGAAAAATAACATCCCTCTTTCCCTCTCTCCTCCCATAAAATCCACAGGGGTCTCAAAGAGAATCTGAAAACAGAGACATTTCCATATAGCTCATTTCACAAAGAGAAATGCAACTCATTAACTCAAGACTATGCCGAAGCATAGTGTGCGCTTGAGATAATCACAGATGAGTCTCATATTGCAGTTTTTTCCCATCTTAAAACTATTGTGAAGGCAACTGGAAACTACTTCACATTCATTTGTGTGTACTACTGCTGTCCAAAACTCACCCCACAAAAAACCCCTACTCTTTCTCCATTAGATGATAGAAAGGAAGGTAGAAGGTAGAAAGTCTTGAAGGTAGAAGATGAAATCCTGACTCTATTGTATTCATTTGCTAAATAGGAATTTACTTCAACAGAGCCAGGATTTCCCCCAAAAGATTTAGCTATAGTAAGCAGTGGAATGTCTAGGTGGCAGAGTAGAAAAACAGGTTATGGAAACTTTGGATCCCCACTTTGCACCCTCAAGCCAAGGACCATAGTAACACGTGACATGAGACTATTGTCTTGGCTGTGTCTGTAAGCCTCAGATTTTCAACCCAAAAGATTCACGTTATTACTCAGTTTCTGCAGGTAATCCTTCTAACAGAGGAATCAAACATTACAGAGATGAGGTGCTTCTTTCATTTTACAGACAGTCTCTTGAGGACAACGATCACTACCACATCTGGTGATTCTAGAGCTACATCAATTGTATTTTCCTTTAACCTATTACTGGCACAATGTTCTATACTATTAGCACTATCCTGACCATCCTGCTTCATGCTCTTGTAAAGGTACCTCTTCAAGTGACAGAGACTGAGTTAGGGTGAACTGAGGGGGAAAAAAAAGCAAGAAAAAAATTAAATTCTTCATCAGAATGACCACAAGCAGCCATAAATAAGAAAAAGCACAGAAACGACAACCAAATCTGTGCAGAACAATGCAGTGATCAAGGGAATTCAATCAGCACTGCTTCTAATACCAAATTTAGGGCCAAAGAGTATTTTTAAACCAGATCTCCATGAGTGCTAATTGGGACAGATGGAAATTCAGTAAATAACGCAATTTTCCTCAGTTTTGTGTTCTTAACTGCTTGAATCCAAAAAACCAAAAAAGCATCTACTTTTTTCTCCATCATCAGCTAAAATGCTACCTGTAAGTAATTCTAACAGTCACACCTCAGTATCTGTTGACACAGTGAGAGACTGTTGCAATTACATGGCATAGCTGCATATAGAAAAAAAAAATTTTAATTATTAATTTTTTTCCTGTCATATTTCCTCTTTTACCCGAATGTTTCCTATCTTATCTATTTATCCAAATTTTTTATATTTACTATAAGACTAATTTTACCACAAGACTAATTTTACTACAGCATTATTATTTACATTTCTTCTCTTGTATCCCTTAAAAGGTTGAATGACTTCACCACTCTGTGATTCTATGAAATGACCTTATACAATTATGTATGAAATATATACAAGATTACACATAACCTAAGAGACAGAAATCTCAAAACTATATTTAGCATACTCACTTGAATAAAGGAGTTCCACAAACCACACATTTGTATATTCCTTTGGCTTTATGGTGTGTGTACTCCCCCTCAAAGGCACTGGGAAAACAACAACACTACATTTTAAAATTAAATAAAGGAATTTGGGGTTTTTTTAATTATTAAAGTAGCTGAGTCTTTAGAAAAATGTTATAGAAAAACCCCACGATTTCAAAGTTGGCAGTTGTTTTTTATTAAAGGTAGCAAATAAAGCAGGCACAGGAAAAGGGGAATGTCCTCGTTAGTGTGCCTCAGATGTTACGCATCATGCAAAAGGAAGCAAATTGTCCCACAGTTCAAAGGCCGGAACAACAACAAAACCAAGAAGGGGTAAAACTGGAGTCTTCCCCTATCTGGCAAGTGAAATGTCAAGTTTTTGTAAACACGGGTTGTTTGGCATGAAGCTCAACCTGCCGCACCTCGCTGTGTCCACGTCTGGGCCGTGTGCGGGGCTCGGCGGCTGCAGCGGAGCGAGGTGTGAGGCCGCCCGGGCACTGCAGAGCTGTGGCACTGGGTCAGGCCAACGCGGGCTGCCCGGGCGGCAGAGACATTGTAGCTGAAAATGAAATAATTGGTCCACGATTTCAAGCTGTGCGCGCCTTATATTTTCGGTTGAAAAGCAATATTCCAGCTTTAAGGGAATATTTTTCTAAGTTAACAACCTAAAAGGCTAGGAGGTCATTCACCTAATACGAATCAGCTGCGCTAGCCCAACAAAAAGCCTATGTGCTCAGCAGCTTGTTTTTATTATCCTTTCACCCTTTTTATGAGGTCCAATTTTTTTTTATAAACAGGATTTTTAAGAATGACCTAATCTCCGATTGTTTGTGTGCATTAAATCACGTTGTTGGTCCCATACACAAGAGCGTGGAGGGCCGGGGGGAAGGCAAGAGAGGCCTCCCAGCAAAGGCCACTGTCCCCATGCCCCGCCAGGACTGCGGCAGGACAGAGAGGGCTGGGGCAGAGAGGGGGACCGTCCCCACCAGCCTCTCTGGCACATTCAGTCACCAAATTCAGCACTGTCAGGAAGAGGTTTGCCTATTAACCAGGACCCCACGTGCAGCAGGGAGCCCTTTCAGCTCATGAATGAAAACAAGCAGTTACATCATTAGGACGTTTAGAGCAGAGGTAAAGCCAGGGCCTTACGCCAAGCTCAGTGGTATAAATTAGACAACAAAAAATGGCTGGGCCTTGGCAAGTTACCTTTGGCTGGAATCAGCTGAGAGAGAGACTTTATTCACTAAAAACAATCTTGGAAGCCAGTCCTTTTTTTTTTCCCTCCCAGACTTGAGGCTGGCTTCCAGCGACTAAAGCCATGTGAGGGCAGTTATTGAAAATTTTTGACATTCCAACCACAAATGAGCCAATAAATACCTTCTCCACATGTGCTTCAAAAAGAAATTGGAGTGGGGTGGCAAAGAACTAAATTATGCTACCTTCTTTCTGCAGCCAAAACGTCTATACTTACAATGGCCACCTTCAAAACTCCAGCCTCCTGGCACGGGGCCATTTCCCTCGTGGTTCTGCTTACTGCGATGTCTTCCAAAAAAAGTGTACCTAAACCACTATTACTTCCACACGTTTTGTAGTAAACTAAAAACAGACTCTAAACATGAGCCTGGTGACTTTATAAGACATGCAGTGTTCATTAAAAGAAAAAGTCACACAAGACCCTTGGCCCTGGCCCCCCTGTTGCAGATGCTTGTCTTTGCAGTAGTGTTAATTTGTAGGGGTTAGTAAACAAGTGCAGAAATCCTGGGAGGAAAAAAAAAAAAAACAACCAACAAAACTTGGTAGGGAAGGTGAGGAAATAGCAGTAAGAGGAGGGGTGGAAAAGGAAGATGCCTGTGTTTGGAGATCTGAGTTTCCTTCATCCTGCCTTACCTTTCAGTCCCCTTCTCCTGAGTGACATGGTACTGCAAGGGTGTCAGCCGCTTCCTCAGCTCCTCCTGGGAAAAGACCACCTTACAGTCCTTTTTATCCCTACATGACCCTGCAAAAGGAGAGGATATGGGAGAAGGAGCCTTTTTAGCTTAAATCCTGAATAATTGCTTTGGCAGACAGCCACAGCATAGCTTCTGCATTCACTTGTCAATGACCAGACTGGTCCCTAATGCACAAAGAATGGCTCAGCTGAACTGCAGCTGATTATTTATTCAAATCCAAGTTTAGAAAAGAATTTTTATAGAGAGCCAGGTGATTCCACTGGAGCAGTGACAATGTGCTACAGCCAAAGCCCTTTGGCGTGTTATACACTAAACTGTTGCACGCACAATCATTCACAAGAAAGCACCATTTTTCCGACCATTAAAAAAAAGTCTGCAAAAATCCCAACTACAGCTGAAACATTCTTTACAAGACATCTATATTGGAGACTTACGGTAATGGGCATATGATGTTTAGCCACAACATCCAGCAATTTCAGTACCCTTTAAAGTAGCCGAAAAGCGATTCTAACCTTCAGAATTATGGTAAGGTTGATTTAACTTCTAGTTGCATCCTCATTCTTTATAACAGTAGCCATTTTCTTTTTTCACTGTTGAAGCACTAGAATAGGAGTCCTAAGGAGTAAGCAATTTCTTTATGCACGAAGCTGTACAAGGTTCAACAATAAACTTCTAAAATTTAGGGTTCCTGTTGAAATTACCCTCCTTTGAAAATCTAATCTTAACACTTTGCTTAGTTCACACAGAAAATCCAAGGAGTATATAAGGATTACTGTAAGAAATACACATTTGTATAGTGCAAAAGTTCACATCAGAAAAGCAAAGCAAACAACAATAAGGTTGCTTTTGGGAATGAAAACTCCCGAAGTAGTAACATAAATTGCAAAATATTCAGGTAACTTTGATAATCATTGGCAAAATTTAGCTGACAAAATACAGGAGGGAAAAAGCACTTTAATTATGACAGCAATTAAAATATGGTACAATGAGAAATAAACAGTCCCAACAAAAAAATATTTTATGTATATACACTCATAAAAAGACCAATTGTGTTCCCAAAGTAGAGGCAACAGAGCTACCCATCTGTATGTCATTTAGTACAGGAGAGGCAATGGCAGGTTTAAATTACATGGTATTGGATTGCAATTTCCTAACATTGGATGCTTTTCTGCTTTTTTACCTTGAGTCATTACTAAGGAGCGTTCATAAAAAGTAGCTTAAAGCACAGATGCTTGCAAATCATTTAAGAAAAGATGTTTCTTTCTTCCTCCCCCTCTTCTTTTCTCAGTTTTTTAATGTGTGGGGGTTGGTGAATAGAGGAGAGAGAAAAAGAATAATGCTGTTGGTCACTACTGACTAACCCTAGGAAGTATTTTCAGGAAGAAAAAAGTAAAATTGAAAACATCTGATTGAAGTAAATAGTGCAAACATAAAAAGCTTTACTAGTGAAAGAAAAGTATTGAAAAGCGACTTTATTTCATAGATTAGAAATTACTTTTGATCTAAACATTCTTAAAAACAGATTGTTTTCCACTCTGACCCATCTCATTAGGTGTGCTGCAGAGCCCTCGTTTTAATGGCAAGCTTTGAAAGAGCGCTGCTGTATGCCTTTGTTAGCTTCAATCTTATTTGGGAGAGGGATAAAGATTTCATTCCAGGTCTCTTTGTTTGTCTTTCAAGAACCACTAAAGCAGTATTCACACAAATTTTGCAGGAATGTGCCCTGTGCCATAGCTTACAAATTATTTGGTTTTGGTGCACTTAAAGGTCACCTTCCAAATTAGCAAAATTTTCCTACATCCTGGCTTTTCAACCTTAAATGTAAATATTGTTTCCTAACTGTAAGTGAGGTTTGTTCTTTATAACATTTGGTTGCTTATTTAAAGATGTCAAACTTTGGAGGTTTTTATTCTCCAAACGTGCAGGACTCTAGGACTAATAAGTCTTTCAAAGTATAGCTAACAGGGAAAGGAAGCATATTCATTATATAAATAGCTATTGTTATCTTGCATTACGCAGCTCAGAAAGAAACTGTTTGCGAGACAGTCTTTTATCTATAATTTCAGTTTTAAAAAGTAGACTAGAGAGCAACAAAGAATCTTACAAACCAACATCTCTTCACTTTTTAAAATATCTACCCATAATTTAAAAAAAAAATCTATTTGGTCCTTAACTGCTGCAAAATAAAGGCAAACTAGGCATAACTTCATCTTGAAAAAGGAGAAAATACTGAGTGTTTTAGAAAATGGTCAGTATGCCCCCTTTAATCTCCTTAAATAATTTTTCATCTCTTTTACAAATTTCATGTTCTCCAATCTATGGGTTCACTGTATGCATAAGAAAATTTCTAGATGCCGCATGATCCACAACACAGATCAGAAGTAGGGGGCATGTTAAAAAAAGATCTTTTTGCACCCCTTGTTTTAATAATTAACCGTACGTTTTATAATACAAACAATTATTTATGTCTACAGGGGAATTTTGCCAAACGGCATTGGGGTAAAATGCAACTGACCCCAATAAAGGATTCTTCAAGTTTGTAATTTGAGTATCGATCAACAAAAAGTTGCACTAAAAATTATAAAGGAAATCTCTTGGTCCAGCCCTCAGCCTTCAAGAATGGCCCTATTCAATTAATGGCACCTATTATGTAACTGCTAGCAACAAACAGCTCAGTAAATGGATCACGCTATTTCCCTATTGCCATAGAGGCAAGGAGGTAAAGCAAGACTCATCTCTGACTGCAGAAGATGGAAGGGTATGTGATCTGAAGCAGGGATAGCCTACAACCTTCTATAAAAATGCAATGAATCCTAGAAACTACTGGATGAGATTGTAGGAATACACTTCTTCAGTTAGGAAAAAAATTACATGCAAGAGGGACAAAAGTGCACAGTTTTCAGTAAAAGAGTGGCTGCTTCTGGTTTTGCAACTGTTCCTTTATGACATGAGATGACTGTCACGTTCAAGCCAACTGTTTGTATCTTGGGAGGGGACAACATGAAGATATGCCCAATATGAGAAAAACTGCCACTAGTAATGGAGCTGTTATCGAACTCATTATTAAACCAGAGAATAAACGGGCAGGCTGACCACCTTCCTCAGTCTGGTTCTCCATAGCTGGCATGAGGTTGGGCTGTGGAAAGGGTTCCATACAGGCAACGAAATGCTTCAGCAACTCAGCCATAAAGGCAGGCTCACAGTTCATTGGCAAATCATACAGTTTGAGGCAAACGAGAAAAAAAGTCATCAGTTCTACAAACACCATGATATCAGTGTGGTTACTGATTAAAGGTGAGACTAAATTAAATACAGTATGAGAATAAGAGAGCCTGGATTCATAGGATCTATATTAGCACTTTTGTTCTTTGGAGGTGGTGTTCTCAGCAATGACTTTTAGAAAAGCCCAGGACAGCTATGTTCTGAACTCCAGTTAGATGCAGCTGTTAAAAGAGGTGAACACTGGCCTGCAAAGGCAGACAAAATTGCCTTTGCATTCCACGGCAGGATTGAAGGCCAGATTAAATCTCTCTAATCAGCACCCCATGGTGCCTTCTTTGGGGTTGGCGCTCCTAAGAAGAGCAGTGTGCAGGCAGCTGTCACCAACAGGCACTTGCCTTCAGCCCTCCGCCAACAGTTACAGCAGCGCTAAAGGCACTCAGGATCCTGGAGCAGGACGGAAGGCTTTGTGAGGAAAAGACCAGGCTCACAAATCTTAATGCATAAATATAAAAAAAAAAGCTGAGGAGGGTGAAAGAAATATCAACAGAAACCCTTCTTAGAGCCTTCACGGTATTCTTGTGTTTAGGAATGGGGTTTTTTCTTGAGAAGCAAGGCAGTGCATGCTGCCATTTACTATTCACCTGCAGACTATGGGCATTTCAGAGTTCAGCTCTGAAGTCCGCTGTACAAATTAAGTGAACAGAAAGTATTCTCTGGGTGTTGACCTGATAATGAAGACATTAAGCATCTCACCTCACATATAAGTTCCAACTGACCTTTTCAAACCTGTGGTTTATAACATTCCTTCCCTAGAAGCAATCACAAGAAAACCAGCAACAAGATATGTTCAGACAGACGGACACAAGTTAGCAGACCATTACTCCTCACCACTCAGCCCCTCACCTGTTCCAACACACCAGAGGGTGGTGATTAGTGTCTGACATGCCCTGAAATATGGTGGCATTTTGCCTGATGGCTTTCCTATATCAAACAGTCTTTTGAACCATTCTAACAATTTTCTCTTATATTTTGTTGCTTCCTATCACTGAAATTAACTCAATATTTCAACTGCATGGAAGACACAACATACATTTTTCCTCTTCTACGTGTGCTTATATTCCACTAGCATAAATGGACATTACAGTCGTGCACTGAGCGCATACCACTTAGACTTCCTGAACTAAATACAGCAAGATCAAATGTTCCAGCAGAGCACAGCCATATAATAAATTGGGCTTCTAGTTTTCAGTACTACTTCTTTTAATATACCCAAGCAGTTTTTTAGGGGCCTTCCAGTACATTTTATTTTTCATATACCACCCCAGCCCCAATCCTGCAATGTGACCTGTGTAGGCAGACCCTTGGGAATATGAGTAGCTACTTAAGGGTCTATGAATGTACATCAGATTACAGGATCAGGCTCTAAGTATACATCTCTACTTCCCAAAGTCTGTCCCCTTGTGAGTGGGTCAAACCTTTGTAGATCAATGGTAAATTACTTCAAACTGATATTAAGAAGAATTCCACAAAGTTAAAAAAATTTGCATATATTTCTTTAAATAAATATCCTTACATGTGCTATTGCTAACACTTTGTGTTATTAAAAGTGGAATCTCTCATTTCTTATTACTTCAGTTTTCATTTACACAGTTTATGCCTCTTGTTGACAGTTTTGCCTTGCTGTCTGATTAAGAAAAGGCAAACTCACAACTCTCTCTCGCATATTTTAATTTCTGTTTAGTTTGTTCTCTTGCAGCCTTCTAGTCTTGGGAGAATGCTGCAGCGTCCTCTCACTGCAAACCAGCCAGGAACTGCTATCTAGTTTAAAAAAGAACAACTCTTGAGATTGGTTACATTGCAAACAGTTCTATTGGCTTGTATCTGGAAAACGCAGTTTTATAAAACCTGTATTTGACATGATAGTTCTTTTTATTATCCCCTCACGAGCCATTTCAAATTACCTTAGCCTGCTGGTGACCAGGATAGATGTTGCAAAAGGAACTGAAATGTTGGGAGGTCAGGTTTGAGTAAAATTCAAACTTCATCATTAAAAAAACCCTGTAAATGTTTTACACATTGAAAAACAGATCTGTGGCTCCTTTGCTTTCTTGCTGTAGGTAGCTAACTCCCACCTGCTGTTGAAATACCATTTGCAGTTTCATGCAAGCATTAGAAGTAATGGAGCGAAGACCATTTCCACTATATTGTGCGTTGAAAATCCAAAAGCCAGGTACCAGGACAGCAGTTTGAATTTTGGGTCAAATGCCAGGTTCTATCTTAAAAGAACACCACCCAAAAACTAACTGTCTTTAAAAAAAATTATTTACTTAACACCCAGGAGGGTCAGCTGGCCACAAGGGAAGGGCAAGCCCCTTCTTTGCAAATTTGCAAACTTCCCATACAATCAAGTAACAGAGCTGTCACATTTATTTTTTCCGCCTGGTCACCAGCACAGCTCTCGTTTAATACAAACACATATATTTCAAATCACCAGCAGAAATCTCCCATGTAAGACACCAAATTTCTCAAGCACCAAAAAAAAAATATTTAAAAAAAAAAAAAAAATTTAAAAAATCCCCAAACTGCCAGCTAATGCATCTCCTCTATGCACTTGTTTTCTCTCCACAGAAAGTGGTACTGGGACCCCAGCAGGCTCATACAGGCAGCATCTGTTGTTTCCACAGGTCTGCAAACATGCTTGTGGCAAGTTAAATGGCTAAGGCAGCCATGCAAGCCAAAGAAACATTCCCTGGAAAAGAAATCTGAGACTGCCTCCCCTCCCTGTGAATGTAAAAACCATTTAATGAAAGACTGAAGTGTTTTGCGTAGTGGGAAAGAGGAAAGAAAACCAGCTCCTTTTGTCCTCTCCAGGCACGTCTACTTTACTTCCTTATCTGACATTATTGAAATAAATGTCACTACCAGACACAGTCTTGGCCTCGCAACCTTTCCAAATTCTAACGACTGAGGAGTCCACCACCACCACCGCACTAGCTGGTGGAGATGAAGGCAGCTGCCTCTGGAGCTTTTTGAGCTGTCATCTTCACTAGTACTGCACTGACAACAGCATGTGGCTCCTCAGCAGAGGTTGGTGAATAGAAGAACCTTCAATTAAGTGGAGCAAAAGCTCATTATGTTATAAACTGCCACAGTTGTTATCGTTTCTGCTAAGATGGCCAAAGACAGAGTGCACAGGGCAGCTGACCTATTTGCCTTACTCTTGGATGCAAACCAGGCAAGACAAGATCAAGATCTATTGGTACAGCAGTGGAGGGGGGAATATTTTTAATGATGTATTTCTCTTCCTCTTCCCCCTAACAGATAAAGAGACTTTTGTTTTGCTGATATTATCCTAGCACCTTTCACAGGCACTACATTTGTTTAAATTAAAAACAAGAAAGACAGAGACACTGAGCACTCTTTATCTGGTCAGTAGATTTCTGTCAGAATCAATAAAAGCATGCACAACATATGGAAAGACATTTTATTAATAGTGAAATCAAGATGAATTTAGTAAGAGTGCTTTACGCTGCCTTTTGCATTTAAAATATTTCAGTAAGCCATCAAAATAAGTTTATTCACACAGCTTTAATAAAGGTTTAACCCTGCAGCAGAAACAATTAAAAAGTCAGCCTTTGCCAGCAGTGGTATGTAGCTTATTTTGGCATTCAGGCTGTTGCTAAATCCTCCTGCTGCTTCCTCCACAATAGTGATGTGTGGCCTGTGAAATGAGCACTGGATTTCAAGACTCGGGTTCCACAATCTGTACATGGGATGGGGGTGGAGGAAAGGAGAGGGCTGGGGGAAGGTCCTTCCTCTCCTCCAATTCTCCACAACAGCCCAGATCTAACCCCCTGCAAAACTCAATCTGTCTCCAACTGTGGAGGGTAAGGAACACTTCTGCAAACACAAGCAGGCACCGCCTGCTCTGTGGCCTTTCATCCCACTTCTCCAAGCGCTGAGGGACATACCCAGCATGAAGACAGGAACTGCCGGGACACTCTGTGCTCCAGTTCATGCTCTGCTATGACCACCACAGAAAACACTGAGACCCCCCTGCTCTCTCAATCTGCTTCAGGACTAAAGGCAGAGGAACAGTCAAAAAGGTTTGTAACTGCCAACTTCTTCGCCTAATGGGCCTTCTGGAATTCCTTATGTTTTGTTAAAATTCAGCCATGCCTTATGGGTCAAGAAGATGGGGTCAAGCCCTGTAAAATGGCTGTAAGAGGAGTTGGTCAAGCCTTTCTCTGCTCTGCTCTCCTCAGGACTTCCCGACCTGGGCCATAGCATTGATGAGGGAGTTCTTACCCACGGTGCACAAAGCTGCCCGCACCAGACCTGGGCTGCCAGCACCTACCGTCCCACAAGAACCTCTTCTCCAGACAGAGCAGAGGGCACCTTCATACCCTAGTCATGCATCCCTTTCCAGCACAGCTTCTTCTGAAGGAAATCACAAACTGAGATACATGTTTAGCTTGTAACTAAGAACAATTTCCCCTTCTTAGCATTCTCTGGGACACAACTCCTCTCTACTCATTTACCCCCAGATCATGACCTGTGCTGTAGCAACCTATGGTTAACCTAGCAGCTAAGATATGGTTATGTTCGAGCCTCTAGAGCCTGACTCCCAGTCCACACTCTAGACCCATTCAATGTTCCATCAAATTCCAAGCTCATACATTCCCTACGTGATCATCTCCTCCATTGTTTCCCAACATACTCTTATTGACTTTAGGGTTCACATTCGCTTCTTGCACATTTTCTTGCTTGTCCTCCCTCAGCTTAGCAATATAGAAAACCTCCATTCTTTCTATGTGCTGTCATCTCTCCTTTACATCACATTCTTCTCTGAAACCTTCCTCACATACTCCTCAGAGAAAAGACAAAGCCAAGAGTTTAATTGAAGGGAAAAAAGTGAAGGCAGTCCTTAAAGGACTTCACAGTCCTTCTGTTAGACACTCCAATAACTAAAAAAAGTAATTTTTCATGAGAAACTTTAAAACCCAGAAACACCCTGCTGAAACTTCATCTTTTCCATACCCAACTAAGCAGAAAACACACTAAGCCTGAGCTGCAGAAGGCTCAGGAATGGAACACAGGAAATTTACATACTCCCAGAATAAAAACATTCCTGCAAGAAGGGTGGAAATGGTTTGTGGTGGATCTTTTATGGGAGCAGGAAGGGAATGAAAACAACCTGAAAAGATCCATCAGGGAACACATTAAGGGATTGTCTTTGTGCTTGATCTGGGAGCGCCAAGAAATGTCTCATCATCCCAGTGCTTCTCAGTGCAAGAATCACTGAGGAGCCTCCACCCAGGTGAGGCAGGGATGAGCACCATCTGTCTCCTGAGATGAGGGACAGGTCAAAAGTCCACCAGAACAGAGACTTAAAAAGAGTGACAAAGCAGAGCACAAACTCTAGGGAATGTAACAGAAGGCTTCTAGTCTTCTTTATGATCCCAAGTTTGTCAAATATCAGGCACTCGTAAGAGTATTACTCCCAAAGAGATATCTACTAATAAATTTCATCTTAAATGGCAGTAAATAAGGCATTCTAGACTGAATACTATTGTACAAAAGAAACATTTGTAAATACGGTACTACATCGAATATACTCCCATTAAGACAGCTATATATAGTTTTTAAAACTCATTTTAAAGCCATTCCAAAAATAGGATAATGTTATGCACTATTATGATAATTCAGTGTTCTGCTATCATATGACTAAAAGGCAAACATATGCACAGACATTTATATAATAACGACACATTAATGATTTCACACGCTATTTACTATTGTGATCACATAGTGCATATTTTCCAGACTCTTTTCAACAGTCTTCCTCAAAACTGCTGAGAGGCAGTAAACTAGGTATTTGTAAGACTGTATTTTAAATTTAAAAATCTATTTTTGATCCAAATAGATATTTGCATTTTTTTTTTAAATTTAGCTGGATACAAATGAGTTTTCATTTTTGCCCCCCAGCCAGTTCTGAGGAACAAGTACATTCATCTGAGCCCTTGTATGGTATACTTAAACCCAGAGCAAATTATTATGTTCAAGATATAAACCCTAGAAAATAGGAATTTATAATGAAAACATTGATAGGCATTTAACCATAGCTGTATGGATGGTTTATGCTATACAAGATCAGTCTTACTTTTATTTTCTTTTGGACCATGCGAACAGACATCTGTAGCAGTACATCTCTGGTGATACACATTACGGAAAACTATGGGGAAGTTATAACATATGTTATAGAAATTATATCTCTGAACATAGTAACAGACAATATAAAATGTTTAGTCATACTCTAGTCACACAAAGTTTGACAGCAACAGCCATACTTTTAACTCACAAGACTAAGGTCTTTTCTAGACTTTCTGTTGTTAAAGCCATATTTGGCAAACAGTATGCACACAGATATTTCATTGACATGAGCAGTTTGAGAGTTCAGAGGAACAAATGCATACAAATAATTCATGTATGCAAATGTTTTCAAGATCTGCTCCTAAAAGCAATCCTTTATGTTAACAGATTACTGCTAAAAATCCAATGTTGAGACCCAGTAATTTTTTGTTCACTATTAATTTCAGTTTTATGAAAAGACGTTTTATTGAAACTTAGAATTAACAAAGACTTAATGAAACAATGAGAAACTATACTATCGATATTTACTTAATAGAGACTTACACCATATGCCCAGCACCATCTTCATACAGATGCATTGTAGTTTAATCTAATTCTAGAAACGTATGGTTTCCTACTAGTAGTTATTTTAGTAATTAAACACTATGCAACAATTTAATATTACCTAGGACTTTATTATACAGAAGAAAAACCCCAGCCCTAAGTCTACCCCTGTAATTTCTTCATCATTACTTTTATTTAATTTTACAAGCACCATTATTTTCTTTGATCTACAGGAGAGGAAAAGCCAAATTATCACATGCAAAAAATGTGATGTAAGCAGCACAACATTCAAAGTGTTAAAGAAATAAAGGGTCTTTTTAAGAAATGAGAACCCATAATAATTAAAAGACACGGCAAAGCAATATAAGCTATCTTTTTACTTTACAGCTTGGTGGTCTGCTTCAGAAAACATATGTACATGGAATCTGCATATTCATGACTTGTATCAGTTGCTTCTTGGTATGCATAAAGTAGCTGAAGTAGTTTTTATACTAAAAGTTTGGTGGGGATTGTTGTGATTTTGAAGTGGGTTTTTTTAAAGACTTAATTTCTGTGAATTAAATCCTGGCAGGTGCTGAGTGCATCCTACATTTCCAAAGAAATTCAGAGCATTCAACTCTAACAAACCAGGCTCAAGGAGCAACACTTCTTTGTCACACACCAGACACAACAGAGTCTTCAGTCGTTACTGGCAGTGAAGAAACCTTGAACCAATGTGATGGTAGTTTGCAAAGATTGTGCTTTTTCCCCAGTGCTCTTGCTTTAGTTAAAATACTTGTTCCTAAGGTCTCAGGGTGTACTTTCTGTATGAATGACTCGTAGACGGGAAGCTTTTCGTAGAGCCCAGGTTGTGCACAACAGCAAATGCCTAGTGCCATCTACTGGGAGCGCCTGCTCTTGCTCAGGCTTACCAGCTTGTCTATAAAAAATGGTATGGGCAAACAGTGTACTGGGTTTGCACACATTGAAACATTTAGTCCTAACTTCAGACAAAAAAATATTTTAAAAATAGAATTTGGAAGAACAGGTCTGCACTCCAGGTGATAATATACAAACAGAAAAAGAACAAGTAAAAACACTTCACCAGCACAAGTGAAACTCACAAGTGCTTACAAAATACTGGTTCGAAGAAGGGACAGGTCATCCCTATTCTAAGATACGTCCCAAGAGTATTTGATAATTTCATTGGGGGGGAGGGGGAGAGGAGAAAAAAACATCACTTATTTCTGATCTACGACTATCTATTAAATATATATTATATATTGCATTGTGTTACTTTGTTCCTTACAGGAAGGACAGAGGTACCATTCCAAGCATAGAAATTGAAACAATACTTTCATTCAAACCCTTGTCCTGCAAATAGCGTGTAAAACATTGTTCGAAAGCCCCGTTTACTGCTCTGATGGCATTCTGCTCCCTTACTCTGAGCACAGGTTCCAGAAGGTTAAAAAGTCTCATTCCATATGGAATTTGCCACTGAATTAGAAGGTGGCCAAGTTCCACACCGTCCCAGACTCAGTGGACACACGGCATGGTGGTATGGTTACGGGACTGCAATTCACACAGAACTGGATGGTGGGAAAAGTACTAGCTCAAAGTGTTATGTTATAAAAAACTCATGAGAACTTGGGGTGTTTTCTGTATATTCAGAAGCCAAAGTCACAGGGCATTGTGGCATTTAAGCAGATGTTGGCTTTACATCTCCTTCCCATGTTTTATTTGATACATGCTATGCCATTTACTTGCAACCTCCTAAATACACCACACACAAAAAAACAAACCAAAGGCAAAGCAAGCCTATGTTAATTTTTAAGCATCTGGGGAATTTAGATTGCTCTTAAAATATGTGAGATATGTGATTGTATATTATTCCACTGTTAGCAGATGAATTTGGGCTTATTATATATAAATATCTCTCTCTATATATATCTATATCTATAAAGTAGTCAGTCAGTGGAACTCAATCTATTAATGGTCCCACAGCTGGGGATCTAATGAATGGGAATAAATAGTAGTGTTAACTTTTTATTTCAAAATGTGACTACTGGATTATGACAGAAAAACAACTTAGCAAAACAGCTAATGCAGAGTTTTGCCAACAGGTACAGAACAGCAAAACCTGCCATGGGCTGTGTGTGTTTCTAGCTGATCAGCTTGGAGGTCTTTTCAGAATGGGAATGAAATGGCCAGAAGACTGAGTCTCCCCGTTTTAGGGTAGACACCGGGAATATGAGCACACATCAAAAGGTGCATAACGAGGGCTATGGAAATTTTCTTACCCTATATTTTTAGGATTTTAAATCTGGCTCAGCAGCAAATATAACAGGAAACTGAGGTCAAGCTGACACAATGTGGGTTATTCTCTCTCTTCCTCAATATGTGTTTGCAGCTCCTATCAAGGTTAATGGGAGTTTTGTGCACATGTGGGGGAAATGGAACGTAAATGCTGCAAAAATTGGACTCAGATTTAGTTCAAATAAAGTCTAATAAGCCTTAGGAAAATCCATCAGCTTGAAAACTGATGTCTTATCACTGAAAAAAAGTCTTTAAAACATCACCTCCATATGCTTGCTAAGTCCAGGTCTGGGAGAAACGGCTTGTAACATTCTGCACTCTTATGAACCAGTTGTGAGTGTAGCACAAACAGCCAAGCTGGCTCATTTTTGAGGCTTCAAACACGGATCAGCCAGGACTGTATCTTTTTTATTTGAATGTCAAGAAAATTCCTAGTAATGTTCAAAATTAACTCAGTACAGCTTATATTTTCTCCCGCATAAGCCTGTACACTGACATTAGTTTAAGTGAAACACAAAATACTTAGGTTCAAGGTTTTCATGATATAATCGATTCATGGAGATGGGGTCTTATGGCACCCTTCCCAGACCTAATGGACAAATCTGGACCTTACATGAAAAGTGCAGCTGCATGTAGGCATTAAATTGCATGTTTCCATTTAGTTATGTAGAGAAGTGTCATGTAACTAAGGAATATGCTGTCAGAGGAATGAAAGAATTAAGTTTTAAATTCCGCACACTTTTAGTACATCATTTTCAGTATAATGTATTTGATTTATAATAAAAATGTGGAAAGAAACACACGGAGTATAACTGTAGTATACTGCTAAAGATTTTTGAAAATATTTTCAAGTCCTATGATTTAATAGCAATCAACATGTGAAATTCTTTTAGATATCCTCTTTCAAAATTAGGAATGGCGTTTAATAAAATATTTTCAGTTCAATTATACAGTTTTTGCCCAGAAAGAGGAAAATAATATAAAATTTAAGAGACATTATTTTGGACAAGGAAGTCAGACAACATTTCCAAGCTTCTTGAAATCTCAGATATGAAATCGTTCACTCAAGCCAGTGACTTTTACAAAGAAAAAAAGTGTAAATAAACTTCTGTTTCAAAGGAAAATTTAAACAGAGCAAGCCATAGCACATTGTTTCCTGCAGCAGAGACACCCATTCCTACAAGGGCCTTCATTATGCATGACACAACAAGCAGCACCCATTCAACCTGAGGGAAGCCCACAGGCTCGCAGGGCCACTGGCTGGCTCTTTGTCACCAAATGCAGCAGGTTGAATGCAGACATCACTGTGATATCCTCACCAACAAAACCAGAGGCAAAGAACAGGGGCAAGAGCTGAGTAGGGAAAAAAAAAAAAAAAAAAGAAAAAAAAAAGATGAGAACAAATTAAAACATCAATAATGTTAAGATACATTCACAGAAAAAAACAATACTTAAAATGTTGTAAGACCACCACATGGGAGCACAACTCTAAATGCACTTTTCTTAGTGAGTTTCACCCATTTCTGCTACCCCACCCCCCAACATTTTGACAGGTATTATGCAGTATTCAGTGAAACCATTTTATATGCTACAAAGTGAGAGGGACCGGACATTTTTATAGGGGGCATTCACAACAGCTGCTTTAGATACCCAACTGAGAGCAACTTGGGGTAGCAGCCTAGTCACAAGTGCAGAGGTACTAAGGAAAAAACCTTAGAACCTCAGCTAGATAGTAGGAATCCTGCTTGGAACACCCAGGAATGCTGGGCAGATCAAACATGCAGGCTTTTTCTATTTATTTTATTTAAACCAAAATCACACTCCGCAACATTTCTGAATGGTGAATGCTGGAAACCAGTCATTGCTAAAAATTGTTCTTTTGATGACTTGTTTGAGGAATGTGACATTTCCTTGTAATAAACTTGCCAGATATCTTAAAACCATGGCTTTTCAAGGGCAGGAAATAATTCATGTTGTAAACTGTCCATGAGATATATTTAAACAATCTTCCAGCCAGTTCAAATATAGCAAACAGAGAGATGGCAGTCATGAGATTTTATTTCAGTAGGGTTTAATGCACAAATACTAATTGTTCCATTCACCCCACATTGGGAAAGAGGAAATGCAGCTGCCTTACAGCCCAGCCATGCACAGTCACAGCTCACTTCAGAAGATTATGTGACGCAGGACTGGAGCCAATCCCCAGCCAAAGTGGGTACAGAAACTCTCTGGGACTCTCGTGGAAGCAGGATCAGGCTGTGCAGCAGCAGGGCAGGTCTCCCAGCCTCCGCTCAGGCCCACTCCTTCGTCTGTGGCAGCCCGGGAGCTGCAGGAGGCAGCGTCCTGCCATGGCCCACAGCAGGGGCTATCCCAGCGGGGGACAAACTGACCACGGTCTCGTCCTGAAGAACAGGACTCTGAGGGGAAGGACACTTGTAGAACACCCCAAGCAGGTGTAGACGCCCCATCCCTGGCAGCATTCAATGTCAGGCCGAACGGGACTCTGAGCAACCAGATGTAGTTGAAGCTGTCCCTGCCCATTGTTGGGGGTTGGATTAGGTGGCCTTTAAAGGTCTCTTCCGAGCCAAACCGTTCTATGATGATTCCATGACTATAACAAGGACCCAGCCCCCAGCCGTACCCATTACCAAACCGGTCTGGCATCTGACAGAAACCTGCCCGCATCCACACGCCTCAACTCGATCGTA
>VZTA01004839.1:372349-435505 GCA_013398855.1 Mohoua ochrocephala
TGGCGGCCGCTGCCCAGCACACTCCTGCCAGGTGCTGCACCGACAGCCCGGACCAACGCCGCCTCCCTGCCCTCCTCCTCCTCCCTCCCTCCTTCAACTGTAAACAGCTTAAAGGAAATTATTTGAAATTCCCTACGACTAGAAAATAGATCCCGGCCTCTTGAAAATGTCAAGTATTTCAGTGTTCACCAAAATCTCTGAACTCTCATGTATTCATAAAGACTCAGAATACAAGTCCTGAAAACCCAGTAAAATATCACTGAGCATCCATGAAAGTACTTTATTGCAGTTAATCTATTTTATTCTTTTGTTGCTGACGCTTTGATTGCTATTTCTATTTACTCCGTACATTACAGCGATGCCCAGTAGTTCCAGTGGGAGGGGACCTCCGGGTGCCAGGTACTGCACGCACACAAACCCTGCTGCAGGAAGCTTACAGACCCCGGTAAGAACGGCTTGTGAAGAACCAGTAAAGAGAAGTGCAAAGTCAAACTCATTGCAATTAACACATTTGGTTGGGAGATGCTTCGCTCTTGCCTGCCAGTTCTGTGGGTACAAAGAACAGACTGAGGGAGAATGACAGTAACATTGTGACAGGTTCATATCTTCCTTCTGCTCTTTCTGTGGCGCATGCAAGCTTGGCCATAGGCTTTAGCAGGCTCAGATGCCATGTTTATGTCTGTGACTTACTTCAGAGGGATAGCCAGAGCATGACAAGAAACGTGGGAAGAAGTCCAGAGAAGGGCAATGACGCTGGTGAAGTGTCTGGAGCACAAGTCTGATGAGGAGTGGCTGAGGAAGCTGGGGTTGGTTAGCCTGGAGAAGAGGAGGCTCAGGAGTGATCTTATCACTCTCTTCAACTACCTGAAAGAAGGTTGTGGCCAGGTGGGGGCCAGCCTCTTCTCCCAGGCAACTAACAGCAAGATGAGAGGACACAGTCTTAAATTATGCCAAGGAAGGTTTAGGTTGGGCATTAGGAATTTCTTCACAGAAAAGGTGATTAGACATTGGAATGGACTGTCTAGGGAGGTGCCATGGTCTAGTTGGCAAGGTGGTGTTCGGTCAAAGGTTGGACTCGATGGTCTCAGAGGTCTTTTCCAACCCAAATGATTCTGTGATTCTGTGAAAACACCATCCTGGGAATAGCATTGCTGGTGGTTTAAACTCCCATGCTATACACACCTAGCCCTCTATAGGTTAAGCAAAGCCCCCATGCTGCTGCTGGAGGCACCTGCCTGAGCCCCAAGGGAGCCCAGCCATACGGGCACAGCACTCCACCTTGCCAGTGCTGGGGCTGGGTGGCCTGGGGACAGCAATGCTAGCATGACTGTCACATGCCTGAGCCACGGGGAGTACTGCAGCGCTGCAACTCCACCACACAGACTTACCACCCCCCGGCTCTTTATTGCAGCACTGCAATATGCCACTTCCCGTAAGGACAGATGCTACATGAAGAGGCCAGAGCAGAACTCACAATTCAGGGAAGGGGATGATGCTTTTACACATCACTTTTTGGGTTTGGTTTTGGTGGGTTGCCCTGGTTTTTTAGCATGTGCTGCTTGCTGTGCTGCCTGCAACACCCAGGACACTGTTGGCTTCTCCAAAGTTGTCCCCAGGTGTCATCAGACCCCTTCACTGCACTTCATTCTTTAACAGAGCACAACATGGATCTTCAATCTGCCTGGCTCTCATAAGATGAACACCGTGCTCAGCAATAACTTAAAAATCTTGTAAGTATAGATAATATAAATACAGCAGTAACTATGTCATTAGCTGGGTTTCAGAAGCAGTTTTCTAGGACAGGCATTGTAACTCCAGGGAAGCCTTCCTTTTAGGATCCTAATGTTGGCATATATTAGAGAACTACCAGCTTCCAAGAGCTTCTATATTGTCCATTGTGGACATTCAGAAAACGTAAGTTTGGCCCCAAAGTGATTAGCTATAAAGTAACATAGGTGGTCTGTCAAATTTGTCCTTCGGAAATTAAGAACTTTGTATGTACTCAGGTTATGTTTTTTCAACCTCTGTCTGCAACTAGAAAAATTTCTTTGGGTGAAGGACAACTTGAGAGATTAAATTCTGATATTACCACAGCTTGTTTTTAAGAGCAGTAAGGGAAACATCAAGGGTCTCAGGAGCTCATAACACTACTGGTTTAAATTTTTCCATATTCAGTGTTATTCCTGACAAATAGGTCCAGAATTCCTAAAATTACATGAGAATCCTAGCTCTCACAAGAAAAAATGTGAAGTTTTAGCTCTTTACAAGTAAATTAAAAAAACATCCACAAATTCTTAAGGGAAGAATCAGGGGGTTTTGTTGCCCCAATAATGAGACCTTAGCAGTGTGAGGCTTCTACTTTTTTTCCAATTTCCCTTCCCCCAGCCCCAAGTGTCTGGCCTCATTTGGAGGGCAGGAAACAATTAAGAGATAGGCACACACTAGTCAGAGAGCCAGGCTCCCAGGCTCTTGTCAGGAATTCCTATGTCACTGGAAAAAGCAAAGAGCAAAAAAATTGCCGCATCGAAGGAAGCCAAACAACTAGAAGTTAGAAAGCAGTAAAGGCCTGGGAGTCTACAGTACTCAAGTGTTAAATTAACAGTTTCATTTTTATCAGTGTTTGTTTTGTAAAGTTTTTTTCAGTCCAGCAATAAGTTTGAACAGTTGTTTTGCAAAGGGCTTACTTACTTATTTTGACACAAAGCAAACTATAACCAAATGCTTCCTCGACAAAACTTAGTGGAGTATTTTGTATATATACTTATTTCAGTTTTAACATTTGGTTATTTATTTTTTTATTTGGCTTTCGCTCACCTAAAGCTGCTGCCAGTCAGTCAGCAGATAGGACAGATGAACCCTTGGGAAATGCAGGAACAAAGGCGTGGCCTAAAGGAAGAACCACATGAGCAAGTGTTTCAGTAGATCACATGTTTCTGTGTCTAAACAATTATTTACTCCCTAGTCATTTTCCCATAACACATTCTGTGCTAACACCAAAGACCTTGGTCGTTCCTGCTCTCTGCACTGTACTTGGCTTTAAGGGACTTCGTTGTTTGCAGGTAATGTCTGAGGTTTGTCGTGGTGTATGCTGCAGTGGGGGCAAAGGCAATGCTGAATAGCTTGTAAGAGATGTTTAATAAACCATCATGAAGCTACCAGCTGTGGCAAGAGACTGGAGTACAGGAAAACTTTTCAGCAGGGGTCTGATGACTGCTGGGTATTTATCAGCGAAAGGAGGAGGGAAGAGTTCCAGTTCCTACTCCAGTCCAAGATCTCTAATCCTGAAACTTGCAGTGCACAATGTATTCTCACACTTATACACCTCACTACCTGGGCTGTCCTAGCCTCCCAACAGCCTGAGAGAACCATGAGGAGGCAGCCTCCAGCCCTCAAAAAACCACACATCCTGTGAATAGGAATTTGTGCTTTATATTTTTAGATGACGGCATGATTCAATGCACCATCCTGTATTTGAAACATTTGGCACAAAGTAGTAAAGGTAACTGACAAAAGCCTGGGAAAGGATAATTAAGATTAGATATTAGGAAGAAATTCTTCACTGTGAGAGTAGTGAGACACTGGAGCAGGTTGCCCAGAGAAGTGGTGAATGCTCCATCCCTGGAAGTGTCCGAGGCCAGGTTGGATGGGGCTCTGAACAACCTGGTCTAGTGGAAGGTGTCCCTGCCCCCAGCAGGGCTGTTGGAACTAGATCATCTTTAAGGTCCCTTCCAACCCAAACCATTCAGTGATTCTATGAAATTTTAAAGAGAGATTTTGGGCTCTGGATTTTCATGTGCTTGCACATCTATTGATAATGCAAACTAGGTGTCTTCAAAAGTTTGTGATTTGCTATTTGCTATTAAAATACCTTGCAAAAGCTCACTGTCTGATGAGAATAAAATACTTTAATCATTAACAGCCAGGATAATGATAAAAACAATTATAAATTTAAGCTTCTCAAAGACTTATTGAAGAGGAATAAAACATTCTAAATGAAATCAATTGCATTAACCTTACAGGTCTACAGAAGTACTGTAGCATATAACTTGCACACTTGTCTGCATATATTCCCCCCCTATACTATATTAGCTTCTCAATTACAGCCACAGAAATCTGAAGTATTAGACCTGAATTCCCACTTCACTTTTAAGACTCTCAATTAAAGCATGTTCCCCTTAGCTGTTTGTGCTGGAATGTGCAAACCAAATGGCAATCCTGTTTACTTTTAGGAAGTTTACACTGTGCCCTGATAAAAGAGGTAATTACTGCCATACCTCGTAATATTTGAGTGGAACACCAGGAAACCTCACACTTTAAACTTGAAGTTAGTAGTGCCATTAGAAAGGAGCCTAAACAGTGAAGTTCAAAACCTTTTTGTTTTCTTAAATTTTACATATTCTCTTATACTGGATTTTGTTCTTGAACCCTTCCCAGAGCAACTGAAACTCCAACCTAAAAAACCTTCCTGCAAAACGCACGTAAGACATTTCGAAGTATCACTTTGGCTTTAGGATACTGTCAGATCCAGGCCCTTACTTCTAGGAATGATCATTTGCAAAGCAAGCAGAGAAGTCGCTGACTGGGGAGTCTGTTTGGTGTTTCATAACATGAACTGCAGCGGTTGTCCCTGCACCTGCAGAGCCAGCAGGGCTGGAGGGGGCAGACACCTGCCTGGGCACTGTAAGCATGGCACACACCACGGCTGCTCGAGCTCGAGGGGTGCACAAGGCCCTCCCCAGTCCCACTGCTTCCTCAGCTTCCTCACGGTGCCCACAGGCCAGTCCTCCTCCTCCTGTGACACGGGGTTATACAGTCCAGTCTATTGATGGCACTGAGGTATCCTTTTCATACTCTAGCTGGGAAGCTTCAGCAGCAATGCCTTCAGTATTCCTCCTGTTAACAGCGAGAGTAGGGAAAGAAGAAGAAAAGTCTAAAGGTTGAGATCAGACAAAAAAAAAACAGAGGAAAAGAGGAAAAGAGAATGAGCAGAAATGCTCACCTGCTCACACTGAGTCCCACTCTGTGATACACAATTGACAAGTATCGCCTTATGGACCAATACCTTCCATATTTTATCCTTAGGCTGCATAAAGGTTCCCACTGAGGTGAATCAGAGATATTTTTGGGAGTTCTGCCTTTAGTCTGAGCTTTATTACCCAGACTTCAGTCCTCCATCTAAGAGAGATGAGATTCTCACAACAGATTTTAGATTATCATACAGCCTAAAAGGATTATCCTTCCAATAAAATAATCATTAAAAATCTTGGAAAACAAACCAGATTCTGAAACCTTTGCACACAATTCCGCATAATTTCACTGATTTAAACTGCTGACAAAAAGATATGTTATGTGAGGAGACACCATATATCTGTGTTTCCCTTTATATTAGAATGGTTATCCAGAATAGAAAAATTGTTTATACTTAGAAAAACACTACATCCGAGCAGAAAACAAAGACATATATTTAATTTTCATCTAATTACCAAACTGAGCTAACATTCTCTCTAGCATCAGCTGCCTAAAATGGAAAGCTCACAATCTCTCACAGGAATAACCCTTTCTGTCTGCTGAACTGGCCACTGCATTGTTCCCCTCTCCCACTAGTGAAAAAACAGCTTAGCAACAACGAGGCTGGTGTGCTGGTGTGACTGAAGCCCGAGGGTGTGTCCGGGGGCCAAATTTTAAAAGCCTAAGAAGTGAGAAGATAATCAAAACAAAGGAGTTTTTGAAGGCTGTACCCTCCCCAAAAGCAACAAGGGGAAAGGCATGTTAATGCCTCCCTGTTTGGCAACTGGCTCCCATGGACAAGAAAACTGTGTGCTTGATTTCTCCTTCTTTTACTGCTAACATTTACACACAGCAGGACAGTGGTACTGATCCCCTCTAAACAACCACAGGACATGGCCTGTGGGGGTGTAGAGGACTTCCCGTGCTACACTGAGAACAAGGGGAGGAAGGAGGCAATTATTTCTCCTTTAAGTAAAACAGAAGAGGGTCCTTGCTCAAGGGACTCTCACTTGGTCCTTAGGGAGCCTTGTAAAATGGAAGGAGATTTCATTAACGTAGAGAGAAGACAGTGAACAACAGATGAAACGGGAAAAGTGAAACTGCAAAGAGACACAAAAAAGCAGAGACCCCAGGGAAGGGAAGAAACTAGACAAGTAAGGAGTCCCCAGGAGGATTCTTGGCTAAGGGCAGAAACCAGAGTCTCACAGCCTTGCAAGTGCTCATCCATCTGTCATTTGCAGATTGTTTCCCAATAGTTATGACTGGCAATACTCCCCAAAGGAAAGTAAATATAGGTCAATTGGGATTCCCCCCACTCCTGCTCCTCCAAGCTCTGATGCACTAAAATAGTGCTGAGATGCACTTTCATTTTCCCTGACTTGGGAGCCTGCCAACATGCAGCGCATTCCTTTTACGGCAGTGAGTTTATAACTACAACGGTCATAAACTATTCTTAAATGGGTCTTTTCCGAGAATCACAATCCTTTCAACATCTTGAAAAATTTCTCATCTTTTCCATTCCAGGCAGTCCTCTCCAGCACAGTGGTAAAGATTTAATTGCTTCTGGTGCTCAGACGATGAGATACAAGTGTTCTGGAAACAACCTTTTAATTTAACAATTCCTACTGGCAAGCCCAAAAGCTTTTTGTGTTGCATACCAATAAAGGATTCATTCTCAATACTAAAAGAAAAAAAAATATAAAAAACTTCTGGGTTGCTGCTGTGAATAGAACTATCCAAGGGGTACTCTTGCACTTGAAGACATGAAACCCATTTTTGCTATCAGGTTAGTTTGAGTAGGTATGTTTCCCTCTCCACCACTATTTGCATTGTCAGTCTTACTAACACAGCAGAGATAACAAGCTTTCTATTCTATTTTCAATTCGGGAAAAAACCCATGCATCATTTACCAGCAGGTAAAATACAACTTCCTTTTATAGCAATGAACAGAAGCCCTTCAACAGAAATTTCTATTCTGCTTTTCTGAAACACTTTTGTACTAGCTTTTACTTCTCAATGAAAAGAAAAAAGACTAATTTTGAAGATTAAACAAATACATCATTTGGAATTGGCATTCTTTTAAATTGTGTTACACAATACTCTGTAACTCAGCAGACTTTTTCCTCACCTTACAAAGATTATTTGCCTGGGTAACAATACACAATAGATACGTGACATGAGCAATTCCTCTTAGGTAGATTGTCTCATAAATGAAGCAAAGATAAAGCCTCCAGCTAACTGGAATGACTTAGCAGGACTTCCAACCAACACAACAAAGAAGTACACTCTTTCCAAAAGAGCATCGTCTCACTCATCCCACAATGAGACGAGTGCAAGCCAGCCCTGCAGTGGTTTGCTGTGTGAGCACTCCTGACCCACCCAGCACAGACAGGCTGCGGGAGGGATGAAGGAAGCTGCCACTTCTGCTGCACGGAGAAGCTGGATCCTCAAACATCACAGACCAGTTAAATTTGATGGCCTTCTTTTATGAGGCACCGTAAGGAAATGTAGAAATGACACTTACTAGTTCACTGAAGGAGACAAGGTCCCTGAGCACATCGGAGCCAAAACAGTTGTGATTCCAGACATGGTTTTGCCCTCCAGTTTAATGAGTTCTCAGAGTAAAATCTGTACCAGAGAAGAAAAACTCCCAACACTCCCTGCCACAGCAGGAAACTAAGGCATTCTCAATGGGTGCCATGGCGCTATTACAGTGTATATAGGAAATTATCAACAAACAATCAGTAGGTCTATTGCCAGCAGATTTTAAATATACTTAAAACTCTTTTAATTGAAAAGATGGTTGGTGCTAATATCTGTCAACATGTATATGCACATAATGTGCCCATAGATGCCATGCACCCTACTAGAAAAATAAACTTACAGAGCAAAAGACACATTTGTCACATTCCTTCAGCGTTCTTCAGCACAAACCTTCAGAAAGCTGAATTATCTCCCTGTATTTGTATCATTTCCTACTTGACAAAATATAATTTTTAGATCAGACTCTGAACCAGACCTGAGTATCTTATACTTTGTAAAAATGTTTTTAAGTAAAGGGTTTATAAAATTTAGTTATGATCTTTCTGTCAGGTAGGATAACGTCATTTCAGAGCAATTCAGGTGGTGGTTTCTTTTTTTATCATCCCGGCTGCTAGAAAAGCACTTCGAGTCAAAGACATCACAGGTGCCAATCTCTCCCCAGCAGTCTCCCTTACATGGAAATTTTCCACGTGGCTTTCTCTACAAACCAATACCTCTCCTCACCACCGAGCGGTGCCAGCTCCCTTTGATACGATCACACACTGCACGGCCCCGTGAGTTGTCCTTCAAACAGCATCCTCAGCACACACAGGTCTATGCATATGTCAACAGAACAAAAGCATCCTTTAAAAATGTACCTTTGATCACACAGATTGTGTCACGATGGTATGCAGAGCAGCCTTATGAATATACAAGGAAACCTCAGCCTTTTATCCAAAAATAGTTTTGAAAAAGTATAGCATATAGGAGCTCTGACATTGCACAAATAAAAAAAAAAAACAACATAAAAGAATGCCTTACACACTGCAATAGGAACATTTATCATCCAAAAACCAAAGAACCTTTATGCAATTGAAAAAAAAAAACCCAAACATCTAATACACAACAAAATAAAATACCATCAAGTAAAACAGAAACTCCTAAGTCTTGTCTCGTCAAGGGTGTACTTTTATTTTTATGAATAGCAGTGAAAAGACATTACAGCAAGTGAGGAAAGAGTATAACTTAAGCTTTGAGTGAAAACCGAATGTCAATGACTGAAAAGTGAGAGAGCAAGGAAAACTATTTCTGTCCTAACAGCAACAAATTTGATTCAAATATAAAGACCACTTGATTTTAACCCACTACCTAAATTTTCTGCCATTTAACAACCAGGATTATATATACATCTATGTAGGTAATTACAGGGATGAAAATATTTATTCAAGACTCTCCTTCTTACAAGACAAGTAGTCATAGAGTCATAGAAGCACAGAATGGGTTGGGTTGGAAGGGACTTCAAAGATCATCTGGTTCCAACTCCTCTGCCATGGGCAGGGACACCTTCCACTAGACCAGGTTGCTCAAAGACCCATTCAGTCTGGCCTCAAACACTTCCAGGGATGGGGCAGCTACAGCTTTTCTAGGCAACCAGCTCCTCTGCCTCATCACCCTCACAGTCGAGAATTTCTCTCTAATATATCTAATCTAAACCTACTCTCTCTCAGTTTAAAGCCATTCCCCCTTGTCCTGTCACTTCAGGTCCTTGTGAAAAGTCCCTCTCCAGCTCTCTCGTAGCTCCCATCAGGTGCTGGAAGGTGCCCTAAGGTCTCTCCAGAGCCTGCTCCTCTCCAGGCTGAACAAACCCAGCTCTCTCAGCCTCTCTTCACAGAAGAGGTGCACCAGCCTCTGAATACCTTCCAAAGACAAGCATTTCAACGAAAAACGTTATGTGGAATCTGTGTGAGTTGAATTGTGATTTTCATTCCAGTGCAGTTTAAAAATGCACAAACATAGCATTTTATTTTTTTAATTAGCTAAATATATTTACATTGTCTGTGCAGCATAAGGATCTGCACCTTTAGGCACCCTAAAGCTATTTTTCAAATCTTGAACAAAACAAGTATTAATTCTAGCAAAACCTGCTTAAATTATTTCCCTTCTCTTCAATTCTCTTTGAAATGTCCAAAACATGAAGGTGTCTCTTCCAACTCTTTTAATTGATTGAAAATATTTATTAAACTTTACATTTTTGTCAATCCACATTTCACAGCCCTAAATGCATTCAAAAGGCAAAGATACTCATCCTGTACCCCTCCAGCTGGACTTGCAGTAATCATGCAAAACCTTTTCTGCAAAAACCACTTACCTTTGGGCAAAACCCCCATAAATACTTTCTCCTGCTCTGTTAAAGCAGACTTACAGCAGTGCCAGGCACACAGGCGTGCGTGGAGCCCCCCCAAACTGTGCTGGTGCAGCTGGGGTGGCACCGATCATAGGGCAACAATGCAGCCACCAACTTCGTTCTCCTCTTTCCTCAACCTTCAGCTACTTCCAGGGCTTTGTAATTTAGCTTTCCTCTGGATCAATATTCTAAGATAAATGTTGACGTTTTCTTTGCATAATCTGTCCCTAAAAGTGACATCTGTTCCACTTCCTTCAGCAGAGGCAGGAGCAGGCACCCGCAGGCAGCCCCCCCGCCGCAGCCTGCTGTCAGGAACTTCATTAAGCATCGCCCCAAAATGCAGTTTGTTTCTGTCCTACTTGGACTCGTGCTCCAAAAAAGAGAAAATCCTGCACTTAAACCATCAGGGCCCCTCCTTCCTGTCTTGGTCCTGGTATTTCACACCATTCTGAGACATTAGATGTTCCTCAGCCACTCAGCCATGCCCCCAGAGCATCCTCTGACCCCAGCACAGGGCCATTCTCCTCTAGTTCACTTCAGCACAACTCAGTGAGAGCCTTCAGCATCCCTGATAAGGATAAAACAATGAAGGCCATGCCAGCTCTATGTCCATCTTAAGTATTTTTGAAATAATAATTACTGATTAGAATTCTGATATATTTGCTCCGTGTGTTATTTTTATAGCCTTGGTAGGTATGTACAGAAAGATTCACATTCTCTGACAGTTATCCACATGTTTGGAAATTCTATGTAGTTGCTTGGCAAAACAAATAAGAAAATTAATAAACCATGACCTATAATCGGTTAAGCCCATCTGCAAATTTCACACTTTGTAACCCAATACAAAGAAAATAAAAGACACACATCAGATTATCAGGTTGGAAATAGGACTGTTTAAGAAACAGCAGAGGCAATTGCCTGAAATAGTTGCAGTGACTACTTTCAAACTTGAAATCTGTTGTGCAGACCTTGCTCTGCACAAAAAGTGTCAATGGAGCTGCCAAAGCTACTTTTTTTTTAAAGAGAAATCTTTATCAAAGTCTATCAAGCTTTCCATCTCATTCTTAGGAACTGCACTTCAGGTACTTTTAGCTGCACAAATATGAGACTATCAGAAATTAGGCACACTAATGTTGATCACTGTATTCCAGGATGATGGAGCTATCCTGTGTGCCTGAAATCTTTCCCTGAGGTTGCTTTTCCTCTTCTGACAGTTTAGGAAATTTATCCTAAGCGTTTGGGAAACAAGGAGGGGAAATTGTTGAGAAAAGAGCATGCACCTTGGATGATTTTTGAAAGGTTTTTGCCTTTACAAAATCTCAAGAGGAAGAGGGTAATATCCATTTTTAAAAAGGAAGAAAAGACTGGTGAATCACATGGCCATAAATCTATCTTCAACACACAGCAAGCTTTTGAAACAAAATACTAAACAATCCATAAATAGGCAATGAGAATTAGAAAGCAGTAAGCCACCATGATGGGCTTGCCAAAATCTAACCCCAGAACTAACATACTTTCCTTCTTTCCTTGTACTCTACAGGCAGAAGGAAAGCAGCAAATCAGAGAGACTTCAAATATAAAATACTTTTAAATAAAGAAAACTGGAAAAGCACCTTTCTTTTGGATCAAGGTCCTATATCACAGGTGCAGAGCTGCATGAATAAACACACTTGTTCAGTGCTTCTCCTACTGACCAGGGCCAAAACCCAGCAAGTAATCCTACTAAAACCGCAGAGACACCAACCTGCAAGGAATGTGAAACACCCTGAAGAGCTGAGCAGAACTCAAGATGGTCTTAATAAATTGGAGAAATGGTCAAAATCCAGCAAGATAAAATTCAATACAGCCAAGTACAAAGAATCACATTTGGACTTTAAAAGAAATCTTCAAATGCACAAAACAATCAAAAGTAAGAATGCCAGATTAGCAGCAGTACAGCAGAAAAGGATGTCAAGGTTACAGTGACAATAAATTGAGCCAACAGTGTGAAACTATTAAAAAAAGAAAAGGCAGATAACAATCTGGAGTTTGTTAAAAAGAGAAACATAATACATAACAGGAGGGACTGGGGAGGAAGTCTGGTCTGCTCAGTAGCAGTGAGGTATCAGTTGGAATATGCTCCTGGTTTGGAGTGTAGGACAGAGACAATTGAGGAAAGCCCAGAGGAGAAGTAAAAACAAAAAGAGTGGTTCAGAAAGCCAAATCCCTGCAAAAATTTTTAAGCATTTGGCTTGTTCAGTGTACAAGAGTGATTGTGGAAATGGGATAATGTTCTGAAAATCTTCCTCTCATCTTAAATAGCATTACATCACTCAGCTATTACACTGTCTTTATTATTGCCACAGTTATTACTTGACTGTCATTAGAGCAAAATGTACTGGTCTGTAATTCACATGTAACTGAGCAACAAAAAAGGCTTGTTTTTCCCCAGACAGCTACCGTATTTCACATTTTAAGACTTCGTGGGAAGAGCCTAGAGTCTTGCAAAATATCTATTGTAATCCTTCCCAGCGCGGTTCAACAACTGCTAGAACAAATTGGTACAAACCAGCAGCTCTCTTAAGTTCAGAGGCAAGTAGCAAAGCTGCCTTGTTTTTGAAGGAGGGATGCCAGGTAGCAGTTTAGATACTAGGAACGTCTGGTGGGTCCCTTCCCCAGTGAGCCACTAATTTGCTAAAAGTTCTTGTCCCTTTTGTGAGCTTATCTTTAAGTAAAAGCAGGAGTACACAGAACGAGCATGCACATAGACAATTTGGTTTCTCTCACGAAAAGAGATGTTAAGAGGAGTGCTGTCAGCACAGTGTATTATTCCACCATGTACGCAAAAGATCTGATGAAATACTGATTTTAATTCTGAAAAAAAAAGGAAAAAATGAAGATACAGTCTAAAAGTACATAGCAAGGAGTTAAATATGAAGGCTTTGACCAACAGGGCTGATTTCCCTTTTCTGCAGCCATTCAAAAGCAGAGATGATAATGCTACAGAAAACCCAAATCATTTTATTTGCGGAGTTTCTGAATTTGCATCTCAGGGCTGTAACTTCACAGTTGACTGATCCACTTCTACTTTTCCACCTGGCCCTGAGCTGGCAGCCAAAGCATCTGCTCCTGTCTTATTCCCACATCTCTCTCACAGTTGTGCTGTGGCTACTGACAGCGCTGTTGGTGTGCAGGAGTGGAAGCCTAACCCATCTGACCCGCAAGCCTTGGTTTCAGCATCGTGCAGACTGGATCAGTGCGCTACTGAATCACTCATTAGTACAAATTCGACTTGAACTGAGTGTAAGCTCCGACTGTTCATCATCAGGACACATTAGGATGGATCTGCATTAGTTTTATATTTAATATCAAGCTTCCTCCCAGCAGCAGGATGGTGACAATCTGACCCAGGTGGCAAAGCCTGCTTGTATATTTAACCATTTTTCTTAGCCAACTGAGCAACTTTACATCAAGCCAATGCTGGCTTTTGAACCAGCTGCAGGAAAGCCAAGGCCGGACTTACTGTGCTGCATGAACTGAGAGAGACATCCATGCAGCTCTCACTCACCAATCCGCCTCGGAGGTCCTCGGAGTTGTTAAAATCCCCTACACCCTCTGTGCAGGCAGCTGGAACAGCCTCGCCTGCGGATTTCCCTGAGAACCACGCACCGGGGAACGAAGAGGAACAAGAACAGGGCAATCCTTCAGCCAGAAGGAACACTTTGTGGGCTGTTTTCTTTTGGCAGCGACTGGCACAGATCACTTCCCCAGGAAGCTACTAAGGTTCCATGTGTTGAATTTTTTTTCCATTTTCATTGTGTGGTGAGAGTGAAAGTGGTGGCATTTGGCAGCTACATTCCATCGGCGCTATTGTTATTTTCCCTGGTAGTAGGGATTTGTTTTCCATCAGGTGAAACGCAAAGGCGTTGTCCCCTTTTGGAAGAACACAAAGTTAAAGGGACCGGTGGGGAAACACTTCCAAATGCCATGCACAACATTACTCTTAAAATTTCTTGGATGAGGTCGCATAGCTTCCCAACAAAACAATGTGTTAGCACGCTATGTACATTTTGCTGGGCTGCTGCCCACAGTTCGAAGAAATCATCAAACCTGCTGTTCAGATGTTACTGAAAGGAAAGAGCAAACTGGGGAACTCTACAGAAGTCCTGTCCTTACACTTTGTCTGTGCAACACTCAAAAGCTGAACCATGTTTACATTCAAAACTTTCTGGAAATAAAGAAGTACTTACACTATTAATTATTTCACAAAACAATGCTAAACCGTAATTTAAGTCTGTGAGGACAGCAAAACTGTGTTAGCTCCTTATAAGTGTAAGTATTGTTCTTGCCTGTTTCGGGCTAGTATCATTCGGTTCCTCAGATCTTAAAGTCCTTACTGCAAAAAGCCTCTTTATTCCCAGTTCTAGTTGCTAGACTGTGTGGTTTTCAGATAATGCTGAATTAATTGCTAAATGAGAACCAGAAGGCTGGAGCTAAGAAGATAAATTATAATTTCCAATTACCTCACCATAAATGGGGTTCGCAAAGAATTCCTCTACCCTATTTTCAGGCAAAAAATACAGATCAGCATCTTCACAGACTAAAGACACAAAAATCCCTGTTAAAACACACAGTGACATTCTTCATCTTCTGGTAGAAGTTAATAATGCAACATGTGCTTCCTTCTTTTTCTTAAGTGGTTGGTTGAAAATTACTTTAAAAACACTGCTAGTTGGTTACACATTCACAAATTGCCACAGAGAAGGACTTAAATCTTAAGTTTTGTGGGTTTTTTTTAAGCTGGTACATATTAATAGCTCACTGAGAACCAAAGATCCTTCTGAGGGAAATGAAGCCTCCGAAAAGATAACAATAAATCCTACCAAAGCAAGGGAAGGGAAGGGAAAGTTAACCTGTAGCCACTTCTTACTCCATAAGACACTAAAAAAAAACGCCCCAAAATCTCCCAGGTTTTTTGTTGTTCTGTTTAAAAGGCCTCTGTCTTGTGTGGAGAAAGTAACCTCGAAATAACTCCATGTATGGACACAATTACTCTGGAGCAAGAAACACCCTATTTCTGTCTAACCTGTAGTTTGTTCCAAAATAAGCATACCAGCTTCGGAGTTACTCGGGGAAAGATAAATCCACACCTGACTTTATTCGACAGTAATTCCTAATTACAACCTCATAAACACACCAGGAATTTGAAGGTCCATTTTTGGGGAGGTCTTTTTGCTAAGGAACCCTTAAACTAGAGCTAGACCAAGCTATAATTAGTCCGATGTTTATCCCACTTTCCTGTCAGCTAAAGCCTCCATAGCTTAAGTTCATACATAGCCTGGGTGCCGCTCAAACTGCAGCTTTTAATGAAAAAGAAAAATAATAGAAAGGGGAAGAGAAGGTCATATTCCCTACCTATGACTAATATAATGCTGCATGTAGCTTCAGAGTTGCTCTGTAATGAGGACACACTCACTTGAATTATACAGCTCAACAAAGCTATCTCCAAATTGGACGGCTTTACTGCATTGCTGGCTTGTAGCAATGCCAGTCAGATGCAGACAGGCAGACTTCTTAACCTTCTGTCTGAGAAGATTAAATCCTTAACAGAGTGTTCTCTTCTCTCTCCCTACTGACTTTTATTTCCCCATCTTTTAAAATAAATAACAAAAGAACCATTAACCATCCACCTAACAGAGACATTCCGTTTTCTAGCATTTCTAATGTAATAAATAGGCTGGATCTCCAACGATACAGAAACAAGTATCAGCTTACAAAGCTGACAAAACATGAGTAGGTAAACAAGATCCTCCCATACCTTCATAAATAACAGGGCAAAGGACCAAATATCTCCCTCACATGCAAGTTGCCCTTACTGAACAGCTGTAAGGAATTCTTACAGTATGTACAAACAAAAAGTAAGAAATTCTTACAGTATGTACAAACATAAACATCTGAATTAACTAAGCCCTGTGAGAGCGTGCAACTGCTACCACTTGGAAAAATGAGCAAGGTCATTCAGTCAAAAGACTTTATTTTTGTCTAGGATCAACTGCTTTATATGGCTTTGCTACCAAATATAGAAACATTACCCCATCCACAAAGGCACTGTTTTTAAAGATTGTGCTTTTGGAAGAAAAACAGAATTGTTTTTTCCTCCTAAAAGGTCTTTCCATATGTGTATCATAAAGATCCAAAGAACATCAAACAGGAAAAGGACCAACCAACCACATTCTGGACTGAACTATATATTATTTTACTCCACTAAATCCAGTGGTTTTAACAAAGCAATGCAGATTTTTTTTTTTAAATTCCTTTTTTAATCTCAGAATCGTAGGATTATTTAGTAACTCTGGTTAAGGTGCTGACCACATTTAATTCCCTACATAAATTTCAAAAGACAGTAGAGAAGTACTGTTCTAAAATAAGCCACGTCTAAAGCGAGGCAGGCGATTCTTTTAGAAACTATGAGCAAACGTCTGATTGAGACGACAAGCCACATGGAAACTACTCCCAGAATCAGACTTAAAGGGCACTGTTACCAACCAAATTTGGCAGACAAGGAATCATGACGAACTGCAAAGGCACGCAGCAACGTAACAAAAAGTTGGGAATCATCAGCAAATAAGACAGAAAGCACTTGTGTTTACTCAGCAAGGGCAAGAACATAAGCAGGACAAATTCTAAGCATTAAATTCTGGATTCAGATGAGTGGCACTGTGCCATGGTGGGAGTGGAGATGGCTCTTCCATTGCCATAAGCGAGCCGTATTAGTAAGGCAAAGTATCTGGCTATTGCAGATTTCTCATTCTGACATCTATCTGTCCAGAGAGCGCGCTTCCAGAACCGTTTTAATAGTAACAACAGAGAAAGAGCTAAGAGCACGACATATAGAATGTAAGGCTCTATACTTTCCTAAATGCTGTGTTTAGGGTCAGAACACTTACAGAAATTACCTTACAGCATTTATCGCTAGATAACAGTTGACATCTGGCCTTATCTGTAGATAACTACTGTTAGATTTAGTATTTTTAATACACAGTTGTGCTTGTTTAAGACCACTGTGCTTTCAGACAGTCTTTGTGCTAAGAGGGTGATGACTGAAAATTCGGCTCAAGCAGGAGAGACAACATTTATAGCTAATTTGTCAAATACTACAGGAAGCTTAATTAAGTCTAATTTCTGTTTCCAGGAATATTAAGATGCACCAAGTACAGCTACATCAACTTGGGCAGGGGACAGTAAGAAAGAAATTATACTTTATCCTTTGCATCGACTGTATCTGTCAGAAGAGTAACACCGAACAAACCTAGTCAGCGAACACACTGGGCTTCCTTAGAAAAACACAAGCAAATTCTGAGCTCATTTGTGAAGTTTAAGCTCCTTTTTTGACCCAGCGCTGCACAATTTACCGAGCTGGCGACCGCGGCTGAACTGAACTCATTACGCACTCGGTCAAGCGCTGCTTCCCCGAGCCAGCTATTCCGCTGTGCACCCCGTTTCAGAGTCAGGAGCTCCAGCTACAGCGCAGGACAGCCGGAGCCAGGGGCTGCGCCGCGCCAGGGTCCAGGCGCTGCGGCGGCCACAGGAGCGGCACAGCCAGGATGCGGCCGGGATGCGGCCGGGATGCGGGGACGGCGAGCGCTGTCAGGGGCTCGCTCCGTGACACGGGGACCGACTCGAGCGACCCCCGACCCCAGCCCCGCTCTCGGCCGCCAGCAGGGCCCGCGGGGTCCCCCTCAGCGCCGACCCGCTCNTTAATCATGTCCAGTGCTTTAATTTCTTAGCATTTTAGGGGGAATTGCTATACACTCAATTAATATAACATACTGGATAAAAGAAAAAAAAGGGTAACATTAAATAGTGTTGAGGAAGATTAGAAGTAAGATTGGATGAAACCTCCAAAACTATGTGTTGTAGCAATAAGCAAATCCTGTGAATTCAGAAAAGGTACACTCATGTTTGCTAAGGAGGCAGATGTGCCTTAGAGAAATACAGCTTGGCTTAAAGTGGAGGAGAGGTAAAAGATTTGCAGGGCCAGTTCCTCAGGAGATGCTGTGCCACTGACAGAAGCAGAAGCAAATGGGCACAAGCTCGCGCATAGGAGGTTCACGCTGAACATCAGGAAACATTTTTTCACTGGGAGGGTGAGTGAGCATCGGTGAGTGAGGTTGCCCAGAGAGGCTGTGAGTCTCCGTCCTCGGAGATACTCAAAACCGTCTGGCCCCAGTCAGGGCAGCTGGCTCTATGTGACCCTGCCTCGTGACCCAGGGACGCCTTCCCACCTCAGCCTTTCTCTGGTCCAGTGGTTTATTGCCTTTCTTTACAGACACGACCCGGGAGCAGACTCTCGCCCGTCGGCTGCAGGTGTGTCCTGCCGGCCGGGAGCGGGGGCAGCGCTGTCAGCGCCGCAGCGGCTCCGGGCCCACGGCTCCCAGCCGGAGCCAGCTCCCGACTTTATCACCGGCCGCGAAACTACGACAGCGCGCAATGCCCACCGTGCCTGGCTTCCAAAACCGAGGGAACCGAACGACATCGAACCTCTCCCTGCTCCTGCTCCCCTTCCCACGGGACAGGTATACGTATGCGGGGCAAGTGAATGTAAATAATGGACTTACACACCATTCTTTGCTCCTCCTATCCCCCAAACCTTCAACTTGTCACTAAAATAATTTTAAAACAGCGTGAAGATAATGACAGGGGAAAAAGCCAGTCGTTTCTGTTTGTTAGTCTATCAAAACCCCTTTGATGGCTTTTTGTATCTCAAAATACAAGAAAGAGGCTGAAAGCACAAGGTTAAGGCTCTTCACTCCTGTCTTTTAAAAGGACAGACAAGACGGCATGTCTGCAACTTAGGAATCAAGGTAATGCCTCTGCACTCCCTGCACACAAAATCAGGACAAAAGTCAAGCTGACAGACAGTTAAGTGACGCTCAGCTCTGTGTGTCAGCTCGTGGTAGCACCTGTTCACATCTTAACAAATACTAAAAATTAGTTAGGTGGCTGTAACAAATTGATCTCCCCCTCTGCCCCCGGATGAGAAAAGTAGTTGAGTCAGAGACACCCAAATACGTAGAAGGTGAGACACATATAAAAACCCCTAATAAACCTTTAATTCGAGTCTGTTTTGGTTTTTTGTCTGTTTTTACAGGATAGGGTGACAAGTTACAACAAACATCTGATTTTTCTCAAATGTTCAGATATTATACATATTCCCCTCTGTCTTGCAGGAAGGGATATTGGTCAACTTAACAGTTTAAGGTAAAATAAGCTGCATAATAGTACATATTACAATTAAAATGTACAGTGTTTACAAGAAATATATTTTAGAAGCAAGATAGATGCATTTGCATCGAGGCGACCTTTTAAAATGCCACAGCTATTTTTACATTCACTCTTGCAACAGGTCACAAGATGGGGTCACTAAGGTCAGGTTAACAAATCACTATGATGCACATCAAATACAACAAAATTAGTTTATATACATATATATAATACATATACATGTATATTATACATATACATATATGTATATAGTAAAACTCATCAAAAATCTACCAGACCTGGCACAATCCACTTACCCATCAAAAATATGTACTTGTCCTTGGTAAGTAGAATTCTGCATGGCTGATTATATATTATATATACTCATTCTTTAGCATCTGAGACATAAAACCGAGGATTTAAAATTTTTCGGTTAACAAACTCTCCAATAATAAACATGGTGCCCACAAAAGCACAAAGGTAAGGCACAATAGGATTTCCTGTTGCAGAATAGTGTGCATCATGTTTACTTAACCGTAAGAAAAACGTGCATTATTTGTGCAAGTTCATGCTGCAGATCCATCATATCTACAAAGTAAAGTGAGTTTCAGTAAAATTTGTGGGACTGGTGTGCTTCCAGTCGCACCTCCTACAGGATGTTCAGCTGGATAAATAGGTAAAATTGTTGTAGGAGTGGGGATCAGTAAAGCCAATAATCTTAGATTTGCAACTAAGCTTCTCAGCAACAATTTTGTACTTCTAGGTAAACATAGGTAAATTTACAAGCTCGGAATCACAAGATTTACTGTCAGCTGCACTAGTTTGCATGAGCCAAAATTGTTGCAAGGAAGTATGTACCTTTTCAAATTTTAACAGATAAATGGTTCATTAAAACATGTTATAATGTACTGGGAATGTCACTTAATCCAATGGTATTTTGTCACAGCCCTGACACTTGTAATAATAAATACAGCTTTTCACAAAATATTTTTCCAGTATCTGCCAATTGCTTCTTTATTGCTCACAAATTTGAATTCATTACAATTGGTATCAGACCTTTCACACAAAATCAGTCAGGTATTTTATATAAAACCTATAAAAGATATTTAACCTGTATCCAACACTTTCAGGTATTTGGCCTCTTGTCATGGTACAGCCAAAACCATATAAAACAATAGGTTTTGAATAAAATAGGAAGCTTATTTGCTGCTTCGATGCAGACATCCTCACAGAACACAACCCTTTTTGCCACCACCAGCATTTACATTTATATACAAAACCCAGTACATTGGCATTCAGTTCACCTTCCCTCACACTGATATGCAACCACTAATGCCAAATTCACTTTCCCCATACCCCAGCCGCAGAAAAAGATTCTTATACAGCAACAGAAAACTAATATTGACTGAAATTTTCTTTTAACTTATTCACCATCAGGAACTGTAGGTTGCTTGTTACAAAATACCCACAAGATTATTTCACAGGAAACTATGGAAATACAGGAAGTCTTCTTTTCTCCATGCTTTTGTATTATCAAAAACACTTCTTGGTGCAAAAATACAGTCACCACATCTGCAAATGTATAATGAAATCGGTATTCCTCATGCAAAACTTAAATGCATTGGTTTACTATAGCCCCGGAAAACTTCGTGAAGCAACTTTTTCTCTTTTTCTTTTTTGTCAGCTCAGTATTACTGCCTCATTGCTAAGTCCCTTTGGAAACAAGATTTCTGGAACGTTCAAACTTTTATTTAATTCGTTAAAGTATTACATACAAAAAGCACTAAAAAAGGAAGACGGCAGCCAAACAGGAACACTCCTGTTGCAAGTAACAGTCCTAGCAGTTGTAGAAAGTTTTCTCAGGAACTTCCCTGAGAATTAGTTGTGCCTGTCCGAAGACGCAGATGTGACATAGAGTTCATGTGTTTGTTTGATGGCTTCAGTGGAGTGTTACAAGTAAGAGCCTGGGGAAAACGATGATGGTACCGATCTAGTCGCAGGTATTTTACTGTTACCAGCTTTCCTATGAGGCAAAGAAATAGGAAAAGAGAAACCTTCTAGTTCAGTATCACTGCATTTTGCTTCAAGATGTAAAGCACAAATATGTCATTACATCAAAATTAGTTAACCACTTGTTTTATTACTGCTCAATACTTTAGATACAAGACATTTCACCATTTAAAAGAACTCCAACTGCACCCATCTTCTGTAATTTCTGCCCATGTTTTGTTATAAACTCCCATTCCTTACCATCAAACCAGGAGCCATGTAATGCCTTGAAAGCCTTTCCAGCATACTCCGGGGAGAGACACTTGACATATACACAGCCCTAAGTAAGAGAGAGAGGGGTTTGGGTTTTTTGCAGGTCGAGCTGAAAAGGATGAACAAACTATGAAGATGTTACTGGAATGACACTCACCTCACGTGAATTTTTGTCTACGGCAATATGAACAATTCCATCATTATCACTACATTTCTCCAAGATTGCTTCTTGAATTGCAAGATGCCAGTGATCACCTATTTCCCTAGGCAAACAATGAACGATTTAATGGATTACATAATTTTTTTAAACATTCACAACATTCTCATACTTCCCCACTGAGTCTGGTTTCTCTATAACTTGACATAATTTTCTGGTAAATGCCTCAGGGACAGATTTAGTACTTTTCCTACTGAATACACAGTAAATTGGCTCCTATAGTCCACTTTAGAAAATTCAACCCCAGAAATCGAAAGGAATAACCTCTGTTTGGGGGGTGGGGTGTTGTCCTAAAATGGGCTTATTTAAGTGATGCTTAGACCCATATTTAAAAAAACATGTTTCTGCCTTGCATAGTAAATGTCTAGAACACACAACAAAGTCTGCCGCTGTGATGTGAGGGTGCACAATGTACAAGTGAACAAGTTGCACAAGTTGTTCCCTTGGTACGTGTCGTGACTTTTGGCAGTAGAAAGATGATTATTTGCTGTGCTAACATTAATAAAAACAAATTAACTGGTATATTCCCCAGATGATTCTCAAGTCAAGAAAAAAGACCTCTTTCCATGAGGCTGCTTCTAACAGCGACTGGTGTTATCACTGAAAAGAATTCAGTAACTACTGTTAGTATACAGTCACTTCAAGAGCAGCTAAAACTAGTTTTGTTAATCATACCTTGCACCCACAGCAAACATCAAAACAATACTTGACAATCTAATCACAGACACCGGTACATTCTGTGTTTTAGGTGGTCACTGAAAGTATTCATCGCTTTCAGATCTGGGACAAGAACATAAGCCTCCTTCCTCTAATGACACAAGCAGATTAATAATACAGTTTGTCTTGCACTGAGGGTTTTGGATTTTTGTTTGTGTTTTCTTTAAGATAACTCCAAGGGTATGACAAGAACTATTTCCTTAAGCAACAGTCCTCTGAAAGACAGCTCACAGAAGAGGAATGGGCTAGGGACTACAACATGGAATTGGATGAAGTATCCCACTATGAATGTAATCCAGCAGTCCAGTAACGGAGCTAGGTCAAATTCCAAAACAAAAGGTCTACAAAAAGTCAATGTATTAGAGTTGCAATGTTCAAAACAGCTGACTGGACATAGACATTAAAGACAAGTGTCAAAACACAACAACTCTCAGTCTATAAATGTGGGGGCTTTTTAATGCACCTGTTGGGCATGGACTGGGTCAGTACTGAAAAACACTGAAGCTTACAGCAAAGATATAGGCTAAAAAGGGAGATCGTTCTGACAAAAATAACATCTCAGTAATTAGTTCCATTAACAGCAGACACTTTGAACTGCTAACATTCTGAAACAGGAAAGTAGCCTATACAACATACCAATAAATATTACAGCGAAGCCTCAGGAATGGACTTATTTCAGTATCACTCAGACTAACCAATATAGCTCACAAAGTCTTCTTTGAAGCAAGGACAACAAGGATGTTGATTTCACTTAAAATTCTCTGCAAATCTCATGTTTTATTTAATCCTCCTACGGGAGGATCAATTTGCTTCAAGAACAACACCTAAAATTTCAGTCTTGCTCGCCCTACTGCAACCCGAAAATTATTACAGAAGCCACAGAAGTTGGTGTCTTCGACCCAGTCATTAAGTCTCAAAGCCACTGAGAAAAAGTTTTTAGAGCACTTCTCTATGCTAGGGATAACACTGTTCCCAGCTAAATTAGCTAACAGCTTTTCAGTTAACAAGGCAAGGGACTAAAGTAATTAAGTGTGGTTAGAAAAAAGGCTGAAGAAATACATCCAAACTTTGCAATCACTTGTGTTCATACTCTGACGTCCCCCCCTATTTCCTGTTACTCCCTGTCCTAATCAATAGGTTTTATTTTCCACTCAACTTAGCTTATATTCTTCAGTCCCAACTATTTACCCTGTAATACATAGCATCTTCATTTTTCCCTTGTATAATCACAGTGAGGAATAATTTACTCCAGAGAAGTTATTGGAGTCCCTGTATCTCTTTACAGCGGACAAAGAGACTTCAGAGATTAGACAGGACTATCTGGCATAACGTATGTGTTAGTTCCCAACTCCTCCCATGACCTAGTCCAGAGCCAAAGGGGATATAACAGAATAGTGGAGCGGATGAAGATTTAAAAGACTACCAAAAAAATTAATTATTTTTCCTTAACTCTGGGTACATGAAACAAGGCTTGTTACTTATTCATACACTGCACATACTGTAGAATTCTGAGAATCACATGAGCATTAGAAGCCAGTACTAAGCACTAATTTGTTCCCACTACAAAAATCCATTTGCTTCAAAATTAGGCAGTCACAGTGCCATAAAGTAATAAGTGATTTAAATTCAGCCTTTTAAATGCAAACTGTCCAAGCTCTGTAACAATCCAAGTACTCCAGAACATTTAACAATACTTTAAAAACTTACAATCTGTTGTCAGGCCACATGAGTCTCCTCTGTCAGCTGATACAATTGAACATTTACAAATTTAATTAATGGAGAAAGATCAGTCACTGCTCCGAACAGTTTGACTATATGCCACATCCTTCAAGAAGTGAGCCAAAGACACAGAGCAATACAATGAAGGACAGAAGACAGACAATTAAGATTTTTTTATGTCTTCTCATAGATGTTAAGAGAAACTTTTTTTTTATAACCCGTTTGTTTGTTTGTTTTAACATGTTCATGTTTCTTCACTTCTTCCAAACCCCTCTCAGAGGAAAAAAACGGACTCTTCCAAAAGAATACAGAAATACAGAGAGATAACTGGTTCTACTTACATAACTGGATCAAACATATTGCGGATCTTCAGACATGGTGTCAAGCTGTTCGGTGGTGAATTTCTTCTATCTAGATGAAATGCTAAAAAGAAAAATAAATTCAATACTAATTATTGACAGGCATAATACCATTGAGTTAAGAAGTGTCAACTTTATACATTAATACCTTTCTAGTTTTACTCAGAAGAAAGTCTCCTTCATATATGATAGAATTCAAGCAAATCAAGTTTCACACAGTCTTCTACCACACTGAAGAAAACATACCATATGTAGTTGAATTTTTTATACTGAAAACTTTTTCATTTAAGGCACTCTCTTATATCCAGGCCACATGGAAGGAATTCAGGATATTTTTAAAAATACCACATACTTGAAAAGAAAGGATTTGCATTACATCTCCATGAAAAGACAGATATACGTAACACCTGGATTTTTGGAACTGCAAGTTAACCGTTTGGTTCTAACTGCCTGATGAATTTTCATTTCTTCCACTTTTGGGGCAATTTGCTACCCATCTGGCTAACAAATACGGAGACCTTAAGATGGATGTTGCGTTGCATCTGTAGTGCAGTAACATGTCAAGAACACTCTACAAGGACAGGGCTTTTGTAGCCCTAAATGACCACACATGATCAGAAGCTTCTAAAAATCTGAAATGAAACATACCAGAAGATAAAACAGATGTAGGAAGAAAAATGAAAATCAAAAATTACAGAGTAACTCAAAGCTGAACAGTGCCATGAAATACACTCTGAAATTCTAAAATGAATATTAACTTCTCTAAAGTTCACAAGTTCTACTTGTGGGAGTCACAACAGAAGACTGTGTACCATGAGAGAAAGAATCAAGGAGCACTTCAGATTCAGATAAGGCAGCTCCATGCCTTGAGAAGGGCCAACAAAGCAGCAACAGAAATGAAAGGGGATAGCCTAGGAAAACAGCTTTCAAGGCATGAAGGAAGTTTTACTTTGAAGATCGAGATAAGTAGATTCAAGACTTTAAACATAAGTTTTAAAATCTCAACAAGACAAAACGATGTTCCAAACTGCTGCTAATGCTTCTCCTTTGCAACCCCTACTTTAGAAAAATGTGACATACTCAAGATGTTACAGTCCAAGGGTTAGAAGTCTCTGTTTTGGGCAGATGTCCGTGCTTCTTACTGCTGATCTTTTGAAATCTTGCAAGTACATCCAAAATATGTGAACACTGCTGCTTTTCTGTATGTCACCCGAACAAAAACCATGTCACACAGACAAAATTCAGTCACGTGGAAGGCACTGCTTGTGAAAGACAAGCACTAACCAAGAGAAAATTCACTACCTGGAAAAATGGCATAGAAAACCTGCTTCTTATGTAAATTCCCAAGACAAAAAATAAAATACAATTACCAACTAGAAATTAGAAAACGTAGCCTCCAATTCTAATATCAAACCTACTGCAAGTTCCCTAAATAACTAAAAGTGTTCTTAGTAAAATACACATGCACACAGAGTGCAAGTCACCGACACCTGTAACAACTGTCTTTATTTTTCGTGGAAATAGATTTCTAAATATGCTGGTGACACTGCATCTCTCTCTGAGCTGCCTATAGTTTAAGGACAAGTCCTTTTTCAATAGCACATGGTTTTGTAAAGTTTTTTGCCCCTTATTAAAAATTATACATAGGGTATATAATAAAAACTTTACAGAACTAAGCAACATTGAAAAATATATGGACTTACCTTACTCAGGTAGGCTGGCTCCAGCAGATCAAGGGGAGGGGGTGGGGATGAAATGTCACCAGCATATTGTACACTGGGACACCACACTATACTGGAGAAGGTGATCTGGGGTGGCCTAGTCATGGACCTGGACCTGAAAAGGTGTGGGGTTGAGGAAATTATGTGCTGATTGTTTATAACTAGGTTTATTCAGCACATGGTTTTAATCCAACGATAAAGAATGGTGAGGTTATTTGCAGAGACCCTACACCCTGAGGATCAACATTTCTGCAAGCTGTTTATGAACTAAAAAAAAAAAATCCATACTGATATTTATGGCAGTGGCTACACCACTGAGTGATCCAAAAGTAACTAAATGGGGAATTCACCCTTTAGTGTAGTTACCTATATAAACCAAGCTTTGCCTGTTCCAGTTTCTAATAATCTTTATGTCCTTCTGACTAGAAGATCTCAGGTGCTCACTGAGGTAACTTCAGCCAGAGCATACCACCAGCACAAGACTAAACTGCTACCAACTTAATGTAACATCCTACTGGTACAGCAAGTGTGCCCAGGGCAGTGAAGCATACAAAAAGATGAACTCTGCTTTTTTCTCAAAAACGCTTTTCAAAATCATGGTAAATTAAAAGTAATTTTTGCAACTTAGATGGAGCTTTTCATGTATAAGGGAAAAAATATACCAAGGAAATCAGTGAGTTATGAAAACAACGCTAGAACAGTAATAAGCCTTAATATGTATAGCAGAAGTAGCACCAAAAGGGGAGCTTAGAGAAGACACAGGCAAGTTAATGCTGTACCTACACAGCAAAACTCAAAACAGCATAGTTAACTGATGTCTCTTGAACTTCATTGCACATCTGTAACAACTCCCCCAAAAGAGAAAGTTTCAGTGACAAAGCTGTTCAGAATACAGCACCGATTATTTGAAACGCTACATTGGTGTGGAGCATGCAAAATATTCTCAATAAGGGCATAAGCAGACATTCTTGCAGGACAACAGTCTAAGCTACACATTGATTAAATAAGCATCTCACGCCTTTTTCTACACAGGTCTCAAGAGTAATACAAGATGAAGATAAAAAGGTAGAGATGAAATAGGAAAGCAGAGGCACAACTTTGTGCAGTAAGTCACGGGCGGGAAAAAAATTCAGGACTTTCATAAATTCCCCTTGGGGATTACTGAGCACTTTCAAGAAAAGGAAGCTACTTTTTATTTCATTCATAATGTACTTTGTTTTACTACCTTAAACTGAATGTCACTGTATCATTCCAGATTCAAAGAGCAGCAGCAGCTAAAAACATGTGCTTTTGTCAACCCTTTTTCACTGTGACTGGAATATGTCTATGATGGAAGAAGTGTCTCTTCCACTGGCTTCAAAACGAACATTGAAGAGATTGTAGGACAGCTTTCTATGCCCCTTGAACTACTAACATATTACTGCTAAAGGAATTCCCGAGTACCATCACCATGGGTTGCAAGACAGCCCAAAGGACCTTTAGATGTGAATTTGATGAACCTGATAAGGCTGAAGTCTTGCATCAAATATTGGTAACCATGTTTCTCAAGAACAGGCTTTTTCAATGTTAAGCCATGAATCACTGTCATTTTTTAAGTACTAACCCTTCTTATCAAAGGCAAGAACAAAAGGAGAAAAAAATTACCTGAAAATATTGAAATTATGCCCTTTCACATAACATGAGGTTCTTTAATACACATGGAAGATACTGAAATGAAAATCTTACCAAAGAGGAGAGTATGGCTGAATCGAGGTTTAATATAGTTAATTCAGCTATAGAAGACAAACAAAGGATGGATACAGAATTTTACAAGCAGCATGAAATCCAGTTTTCTGTTAAATAGTTAAGAGTAGAATCGTAGTCTGGGGGGTTTTTTTGTTTGATTGCTTTTGTTTAGAGAAAGGATTATGTTCTCACAAGCCAGGGAGGAGGGGTGTCATTCACAAAAGGTAACAGGTTATCTTCCATGCTGCAGGATGAAATATCACCCTAGATGTGGTACTTCAGAGAACCTCTTTATCTCATCTCCAGAGCTGTCAAGGAACTTTAGCTTCTGCTGTTAGTTTAGCTACACTGCAGCCCTGCCTACCTAGCTTTCTTTAGAGCTCCAGTTATCGAAGGTGTGATAGGACAATTGTATCTGTTCTTTCAAAAGCAAACTGAACACACTAGGAATGTGGGGCTCTCTCCACCGATTTAATTAAATCACTCAACATGATCAAGATTGTTTCTCAGTTGACAGTTCTCTTGTACATTGTTTTCAAAACATCGCATTTGTCCATCCTACAATGAGCTTACCCTACCCTTTTCTTTTTAACAAATACATCTACTGTATCCAGTAGATAGTATTTCAAAGGGTTGGCACCAGAATTTATTCTGGCCCAGTAAAAAAACAACAAACCAAACTGTCAAAACACATCCTGAAGGACTGGACAAAATGTCACAGTGATGCTTAAACACGCTGCTAATAGACAGCAGTCATTAGACCTCATGCAAGCTATAGGTCCCACAGTTAAAATGTACACTATCATTTATGGATATCCTTTTATATGCCAACAGGTCTTTCTGAAAAGGGTTTCTTCTTCAATTGCACATGCTCAGGTGCTGTGCTCTGCTAGAGAGCACTATCAGATCTCAGATGGTTAAAAAATTGCAACCTCGATTTTTATTCACAAGATTCAGACCCAAGAATTCACTATGATTTTCTATATGCTGAGTCTGTTCAGGGCATAGCAGTCTTGAAGAGTATTTCGATTTATGAACTTCTACATTCAAGCATCAGAACTGGAGTATGAACTTCATTCCAGTTAATGTACACTTTCAAGAAAGGAAGAAAGCCATACATGCATAGAGAATTCCCAACATCAGGAATGAAATAGCTGTGCAAAAAGCATGAGACTTATGCAATGGAACTATTTCCAACAGTCATTTGAACACAAGGAGCGCAACCTAGAAAGCGCTTTTGCATGTGAAAACTGCCTTTGCCTGCGGACTGTCAAGAGCTCAAATAACCCATTGTCATTTCAGCCACCCCATTTCCATGCCCTTCTGTCAGAGCCAAAGTATGTCATTTCAGTTCTTCAAAGATCTTTGCTAAACTTCAAACATAACAAGAAAACGAGGAAAATTGCAATTAAAAGGACTGAAACAGAATGGATTTTGATAAATCGTATTCAATAGAAAAGAGAGAGTCTTAAGTACATACTCTAAGCAACATACAGATAAAAGCCACAGCTGAGAGACTAAGTTACTCCATCCACATTTGCAATATTTGCTGAAGTAGGTATCAGATGCTCAAACTGGGATGGTACATAACAGTAGCTACTACAGCAGCTGTCTTTCTAGGAAGTTTTGGAGACTTCTGTTCTGTTTCCAGTCTGGAATGTATATTCCAGGTAGCAAAGCACCACCTGAGCTATCACACACTGAGGAGTCTATCAGGTGAGGAGATTCCAATCCGATTTCTAATACAGGACAAAATGTCATGGAGTGATTTATACTGTAATCAAACAGGACAAGATAAACTGAGAGCAAATGAGCAGTAAATTGGAACTAGAGCATGATGTTTCACAGCCTGTATTGAACAATACACTATGTAGAAGATTCAGATTTATAATACATATATATAGCTTGCAGAAGCTGTGTTCAGTTTAAGTGCTTGAAATTCAGTCGTGATAGTACTACAGAGATGGAACAGAAACAGTGTTGACAAAACCCACCATTTCTGCATTGCAGCTAAAGCACTTGCACATCCCTAATGTACAATGTCCTGCAAAGAAAAAGGTTCCACAGCTCTTGTAATAAAGTTCATATACACATCTTACTAATGAAAACTTTGAGAAATCGAGAAATCATGCAATACAGTTGTCACAGCAGAATGCCACATTACTACTACTGCAAAACAATGACCACAGAACCTCAAGCCTGCAGTAGCATTCACATGGTATTTTTTAAAAAGCAGCCCTCATTTCCAATGAATTATCTAAAATGAGAAACATAACGCTAAAACCAGTAGTATAAGTTTGAGAAGTATATAATGATATTATTTACTTTCACACTCAGGCAGAGATAGAAATAACCCTTCTTTTTCAATTGCAAACCAGAATTCAAGTCTTATAGTTTCAATTTTTCATTGACCAAAAAAAAGAGTGAACCAAAACCCGAAGCTTAACACGAAGAAAGGTAGAAAGAAAACAAACTAAGAAAATATGATCACTGCAGACATACAACTGCAAACCCACTAGATTCTTGCTACTTGGTTTCACAATAAAGCTGAAAAGTGACAGACCACTGCAAAATCCATGTATGACAACTGCCTTCTCTATTAAAGCAAATGCTTTACACCACAGAGTTTGAAAAACAAATGCAGTGTAGGAAAACATTTATGACAGAGCTAGAACATCTAACACTACTACGTGTTCCAAACACACGTTTTCCTAGTTGAGGAGTCTTTTGTCCCGGCAGTTTCCCTTTCAAAATAAACATCTCTTCCACCTAACTTTGTCTTTAGGCACCTGACTGACAACTTAAGAGTAGGAAACTCCAGTCTGCAAGATGCAATTTACCTGCTGTCAGATACAACCAACTACATTACTTCCAGTAAGTGTAAGGCATGTCACAATTTGAACAACTAAAGAGTGGGGTTTTTCTAATTCATGAAAAAGAAGAAGTAACTCACTTTGGCTAAATGCCCACTGTATATTTCTGCAGTATCTCTAAGAGAAAAGCTCATTTCCCTTGAAAACAAGGCAGACACAATGCACTAAAAAGTAAATCCATAGAACAAGATAACAGAAATAGCACTGACAGTTCATAACAATCCTTAAATGCATGAGAGAAAACAAGCCTTTCACGTTCAAGTAACAGAGTACCATTTATAAGTTAGATGCAGAAATGAAGACAATCACAGTTGCAAAATATAACTTCAATACCTTGGCCTTGCCACACTTTTGATGGTATTACTAAAATCTTGTCACATGCTGCAGAAGGCTGCATCCACTTCCAAACCAGGAACTCGGCACCACCTACTCTTCGTGTCTCTGTACGAACTCTAGATTCATTTGCTGCAAGAAAGTCAACTGCTCTGTTCCAGACTTTATTCATCTTCCTCCTTAAAAATTGAAGCAAGAATTACAAAGTTAGCATTACAACAACCTGCATAGTTGACATCCAGCATGTAAGAGAAATCCAATCCTTTTCCTCCCATCTGTGTCAACGGGAATCTCCAAAATATGACACTGTGCAATCTACTGAAATGAAGTTAATTGACCAATTTATTTTTACTGGTTTTCCCTCCTTTCAGTACTTCTAGTGAGAACGTACCTGTCCTGAGGTGGTATTAGAGAATCACGCACATGTAAAATTGGCATGTAAGGCTGCAACTCTTTATTTTCTGAACATGCCTCGCTGTGACTTCTGAGAACATCTGAGGACACCATAAAAAGAAACCAAACTGGTAACTATGTAGTTCATGCAAACATCAAGAAAGTATCAATTCTGGCAATTAACGGCTACTCTGAACACCCCTCCCAATTTCAGTAGTCAGTTTTTTTGGCATTTTGAAATACTGTTTTCTCCAAACAATTTTTAAGGCAAATTAACACACTGTGCATCCATGTATCCCAAATAACTTTGAAGTAAAGGAGAGAGTTCTTACAGTTACTCTGGATTGGTACTTTTAAATGTTACCAAAGATGGCCATCTTTGAAAATAAAGTGCTTTCCTTCCACCTCAACAAAACTTGATTTGCAGACAAAAAAGGCAGGAACATGGTTAAAATAGAACAGTTCTGATTTCTCTACCATCTCTGTATTCATGGTGACTACCATAAATGAAAGTAATAGAACAACTTAAGTAAGAGCTTAAAAATTACAAACACAAGTTACTGCAAACGCTGTGGCTTCAAGTAGAAAGAGGGGATTTCAGAGCTCAGTTATGCATACTATTTTAGTAACATAATTTCTGCTCAAAGTAACTAATTAAAAAGCCGCTTTTTCTATGAAAAACCATTAAGGATGGTATTGAGAGCTACCACACCATTGGAGTGGATATTTTAACTGAAGTTAGCTGAAAAATCAGATACAGAAAGCAACATGTCACCATACTTCAGTAAACAAACATCACATTTATATTTGTATTCAATAGTAGGACAAAATACTACCAAGTCAATGGCAACTTTGTAGCCATATTGTTGTAATTCACAAAGTACAAGCTTTATGTCAGAAGCTTTGATTAGGTTTAAAGGATGGGGTATATAAAGAAAAAAAAAAAAAGAGAAACAAACCACACGAATCATACATTGGACCAAGAACTCTAGCAGCACAACAACTGACTAGTAAACAGGAAGAAATATAACTGAATTAAGGCCAGTACTTTGAAAGCTTATACAAAGCTGATACAGATACATCAGACACAACTCAAGAAGCCATACCTATGATTTTCACCACCATATCATACATCTGCTTTGTTTCTTCTTCCTCTTTTGCCCAACGGTATTTCATGTAGTGTAAGACTCCCCAAACCATTGCTATACCTGCATTAACATGTAATAATACTCTTTAAACAGTATTAGAACATTGGCTATTTAACAAAGTTTACAGGGCATACTTCAGAAGTAGAGTGAACTATCTAACAAGCACTGTACATTCCAAAGCTAGTGAAATACACTGTGCTTGCTGTCCGTATTTTATACTGTAGCACAGAAACACAAACTCTTCCACTTTGAAGAGCAGTTATTTCTAGAAAAACATTACATTGTTCTAAGAACAGCTTAGTATCCCAGGATTATGATTTGAAATTTTACCCATTTGTGAATAGAATTAGTTGAATAATTATATTGGGAAAATTAGAAGTCATATTAAAAGTCACATAAACTGAAAATTCAGAACATATCAAGATTTTAAAATGCACAATATTCTCTAATCATAGGTAAGTCACATGCATTAGATATACCAGTCAAAACAAATTAACTTCAACTGCTTCAGTTCAGCTACAGATTTGTACTTATTGCAACGAAGTATTTTATACTCTTTTTCTATTACTTTTAATATTATTCCCAAAAAGGAAAATCTGGTCAGGAAGGTCAGCAGCATAGGTGAAAATAAAGATCTTATTCCTCCTTCTGTGTGGCTGAAAGCAATGCTACACCTGTGATCAATTAACAATATAAGAAAATGTAACTCAAACTCACATATACACAAATGATAGTTACATAGTTTGTTTCATATATCCTTGACTGCATGGCAATGTTAGCTGATATATCAAAGAGACTGATGGACATCATTTTAGGCCAAAATGAGTGTTAGTTAATGACAACACATCTAACATTTACGCAGTAGTTTATTTTTTAAAAGGTGACCCATATTAATGTTAATTACACGTGAGACATGAAGCAATTTGCTCAGCATGACTGAGACCAGTGGTTGACTTAGATACTGATTTTCATCTCCACATCCCAACCCAGTCCTCATATTGACTGTTACCAGAAAGACAGCAGTCTGGGACAGATTGCCTTTGATTCATCCAAAAGGCAGTGAAGGCGGTCTCGAGTGCTCACTCGAACCTGAGATTAACTCTCCATTTTCAATATTTCTATCCAGCCACATGGAAAGGAGTGAAGTGTCTGTACTCAGCTGTACCCTATTTTTATGCTGCATTGTTTTCAGTATGGTTCAGAATTAAATAAACTTGGGAGGAATTTGAAAATTAATTAGTCTTACTGAAGGATTAGAAACATTTTTTTACAACACAGTTTTGAAGATAAAAATTTTTGGTAATAACCATGTTGGATATCCAACTTTTCCTAGAACTAGGAAGATCATCTTTTCTGCAGTTACTTTTTAAAATTTCTGTAACAGCAGTGAAATATCCTCAAAATTAAGGCTATCATCTTTTTACTGAATATTTTTCTTTTTCTAATCAGTTCAACATGGAACTTTTGAAAGGCACACAATATTGCTCTGGTAGGGAAAAAGACAGATTTCCCAAAGAATGAATATGTTCAGCTGACTACAGAAGCAGATGATAACAACCAGTGTGGAAATACAGTGGTGCAACAGAAATGCAAATCAAACCCCAATTTAATCAAGATACTGACAGAAACTCTTAGTTTTATGGCTGAATAAAAACTTTCTCTAAACATGCTTTTCCCCACGCACTTAGATAAATACGAGTTACAACAAAAAAAGGTTGACTGTTTTATGAACTTACCCCAAAGCAATATTGATAATCTGTGAGTTACATTAACAAACGCACGGCGAAAACGACACCTGAAAGACATCTTTGGACTAGTGGATTCCAGATACTTCACATCTGTCACGTTAGTGACATCCATCTCGTTAGGGTCACTGCTCAGACACCTATTCAAAAAATACACAGTACTTATGAAAAAGGATACATTCTCTTAGAAGAAATTAAGTTAAGCAATAAACACCACTTACTTTATGCCAACATCTTCCCCACTGTTCAAGATCCATTGTATTGATGTGTTAAGTACACTTTCATATTCTGGATCTAAATTCTGTCAAAATACAACATTAATGAGTAATTTCATAAATAACCAGAAAGTTATAATGCCAAAATAAAACTCAGATACTGCACAGATTAGTAGTCAAAACGATGTTATTTCATTCCTGATTCTTCAGATTTTGAGTAGGTGTTCACTGCATAAAGTAAATCTATTTATGCTATCAGCAGTTCTCAGACTCCCCAGCATCCCTCAAACTAAGGACCGTTTGAAAAGCCAAGCCACATTCGCTGTTTTATTCACAACTCTAACCTAGAGCAAAAAAAAATTATTCAGCCACTAGGCGGCGATCACTGGAAATCTACTCCGAGAGTAAAACTCCAGCTAGATCCAAACTCCACTGGAAATGCCTCTCATAAAAGCAGTTCCATGCTCTGTTCCTTTTTAAGAAGCTTGAGTAAATATACTTTTAACTGATATTTTGAAAAAATTCCAGTGTTTGTAGACCAAGAACTGACATCTCTATATAGACATTGACTTTTTTTTTCAAAATTATTTGATATCAACTCTAATAGAACATTCACTGCTATCTGAGCTAAGGCTTTCTCCATAGCTCACCTTGCATGCTCTTTTGCAGAAAGAGAAAAGTGAAAATGGAAGTGACTGTTGTATTTGAAATTATAGCCCCCAAAAAGTTTTATTTTCGTCTTTCCTTTGAACCTCACATAATGTAACTGGCCTAGAATTCGAGCATAAGTACTTAAGAAAAGACAGTAATGGTTTTATTTTACTTTTGAGATTAAAGTATTGAAAATTTTATCACTGAACACAGAATTTCTGCAAACCAACTGTAGGGTTAAATAAGACTTCCTACAAAGCAACAAATTTTCATATTAAATTTGATCTTCCCAGCAGAGCTAAAACAGTTATGGTAACAGCTGTCATTCTTTCAGCCTAACAGATAGGCAAGACAATCAGTTCTAGGGCATCGCCTTAATTTTTTCCACAATGCACTGGTTTTAATAGGTGTAGATTATTATTGCCAAACCATAAACCAGTGTTAGCAGCTTCTTTGGGATGCTCTAAAGAATTGCCCCTTTTTGTCTACTATGTACAGGTCTGCCAAAATGTAAAATTTCTATACATTTGTATATTAAATACAGCAGTTTAACTCCTCCCCATCCAATCAAAGAAATCTTATACTCTCTGCCTCTTAAAAGCTTCAAGTAGTTTTCCACTGAAGGGTATACCAGTGTGGGCTAAAATAAACCCTACAGCTGTCAAGAGAAGGCAAGAGTCATGTTTTATTTGGGAAGTGAGGCAGGGGAATGACAGAGAGTGGGATTTCATAATACTGCACAGCGATCAAATTAACAAAAAGGCCTTTTTTTGACCATTTCTATTTAAAGCATCAGTGAATGGCCTCTCCAAACAGCTGCTGCCTGTCAGGTTCCTTGCACAGATCTACACATCAACCTTTATTCACAAAGAAAGGAAAACAGTATCCTTTTCTACTAAGTCTCAAAAACCAGTACAGTGATTTCTGGAGAAGCTTCAGATATGTGAGTTTTATAAATTTATTATTTTCATGTTGGTCAACTATTTCCATCAATCCAACTCATGTCCTGGTGTTTTAATGAAAGAGAAAAAAGCCCTGCATGCCATTGAAGCACTACTAGCTACACTTTCATTGCAATTAAGCCAGTTTCTTTCACCCTCCCTCTCCTCAAATGCTCACTACATCCCCAAATAAAAATCATACGTAGCATGTGTTAAAGTCACCAATTCCAAACATTTCCAAATAATATTCAATATCAAGTTAAATTTTAGTCAATACACTAGACATGAAACCAGGCCTTACAATTTGTAACTTACACAAATCTTCTATAGAACCAATGAAAAATACCTCATTTGCTTACTTTTAAATATGCAGCTGCCTCCTGGACGGTAAGGTTTCTTTGAGTAGAGCTGCCACATTCATGTTCCCCTGGTAAAATGAAAACTTTTATTTTGATCTATTTATTACTGCATTATATAAAATAAAATCACCTAAACACAAGTTTACGGTTAATAAAATTTACACAAGCAGCAACAGCAGCACAGTAATTCTCAGAGGATCCACTGAAAATATGGGAAAATCTCTATATGAATCTCTCCTTCAAAAGAAGTTAAAAAACCCCAATGATTTTCAGAGCTAATAATATGTACAAATCATATCAATACAACCTCATGTATTGCTCAGAAAGTGTATTTTGGTATTTACACCAAAAGCACAACAATAGAAGCATGAAGAACTGTCAGAAGGACATTACCATACAAGTTGCTGTACCCTGACTCAGCTTCCAGATAATTTCCTTTAACTCTGAAACCTGCATTATCTTTTATAGAGACCAAATTCCAGTTGCAATACATCCACAGGATTTCAGGCACTGTGAAGTTACTGCATTTTAGATTGGCCCAAGTTATTCTCATAACTCATTGCTTTTCTGAACATGCACAAAATCCCACTATGGCTTGAAACGGGTGCTTTTACCATCTCCTAGTGGTTTTGGAACACGTGCAGAAGTAGCCAGGAAATAACACTTATATGCATAGCCAGTCCTCAGAGCAATGTGCCATCATCTCCCTGGTTTCCCTTGCTAAACTAAAGGTACATGATCCATGCAACAACAAAAAAAAAAAAAGGAGTGAAAGTAGTGACACTCATATCAACACAAAGCCATACAGAAAAGGGAAAGGTCTAACATCAGTTTTTCATCTATCACTAGGCTATCATTTCTGAAGAACTGTCAGCAGTGGCAAGTCACGTTTTCCCTGATATTTCTTTAAAAAAACCCCTAAATCTTGGCATCTGTAACCATGCTTTTACTGTGCCAAAACAATAAAATAGGAAACAACAAACTCAGTCTTTCACTGGCTCAGGGTTACGCCTGCCTTACCTTCTTGAATCTATGCCAAGTTGTACTATTCCCAAAGCTATAGCAAGGCTAAGAAAATTTAAGATACTTGGACTTTATATAAAATGTAAACCTTCACTTACATTGGAATATACTTTAAAAAGAGCACTTTCAAGTATTAATTCCCTACACCAACAAGAATATTCAAGGCAGTGTGAGCAAAAGTTAGGAAACACTAGCAGGTTATGGAGAAGCACCTTCATGCCTCATTCATTTGGAGTTCCAAAGAAACATGTGTTTCTATGAAGCCAAAGTCCTTCTCAGACTGCTGATGTTTTGTTCAGTACACTTGAACGGATTTAAGAGAATTTGGCCTTGCAAGCATATTAGCATAACAGGGATGCTCTTACTGTTGGGTTATAGAGAAATAGAAACAGCGTTTTTAGGAGTGCTCATATGCTAACTGGCCTAGAAGTGCTGCTGGAACTAAGCCTGTGTGCACGCATGTATTTTCAATCAAGCGCTGAGCAGAAAACTTTAAAAGTTGTTTCACTTGAAAATTAACATGCAACCTCTACGACTTTCAAAGTCTACTGAGTCTACTGTAATAGCAAAACTAGACAGATCACGGCTGAAAACGGACACCACTTTCACAAAAACCCACTCTAATTTTAGAACTCAGCACCTGAATTGGAGTTATGGGCTTTTCTTGTATATAATTTAGGCAGACTTTCTTTTTGTACAGCATAAACTGTACAGCCTGTAAATTTACATGTGTAATCATCAGTGATTTCATGTTTCAAAATTAGCAGACTTGGAATAACTATATATCATACTCATACAGTCTCTGGTGTAAACATATTGTTTTAAATCTAGAACTGATGGAATAAATGCAACAAACCCAAAACACATCTCTGTAAAAGCTGTATGTACAATTTCCATCAGATATTAAGTTGTACGATACGAGGAAGTCTGACAGGTATTCCTGCATTTAAGCTTTTTCCCTTGTTGGTAAGACCTGAAGTCTTTCTGGGGTCCTTTTAATACAGAGAAAGCATGTCAGTCATACTTTGAACAAAACAGCTTGTGAGAGAAGGGGGATGAGACCCTTCTGCTAAGGAGCTTTTCTTTGGTTGTTTTTTTTAATTATCTAGATAAGTAGAGAAGCCCATTTATGAAATAAAGGAGAAAGAATAAAAAGGGTGAGGTTAATACACAGACGAGAAAACAAACCAAACACGCAAGCAGGAGACAGATTGTGAAAAATATGAATTCTTAAAAACAACTTTCAGGATTCGTGTTGGATTTTCCACCTTTTGAGAACACAGCATTACCTTTTACAACAGGACAAAAGCTCCCTTGGATAGGGGACTACTGAATTACTTCCGTCGTTTTAAATGCTAATCTTATTTGCCTGCTTCCAAGAATTACGTTTATGCAGCATGCAGCCAGCACAGTGACTTCACAACTTCTGGTCTCATCTTCAGAAACCAGCAGACAGCTTCCTCTCAGTCCTGCTGCTGAAATTTTTTTCAAACTGTATTCCCTCTGAACAAGTTTAACAGTTAAAAATACCTTTGCTGCCTGGGCTCTGACAATGTCTAAGGCCCAGCAGTTCAAATTTCCCTCAAGCAATACTGGGGCAGGGGGGAGAGGAATAAAAATCACTTTCATCTTGTCTCCCACTCTCAAAAAAAGTAAGCTCATCAGAGTTATGGAGTTTCAGTCTTGCACAAAAAGCTATTGGAGACGCAGTTTCTCATTCCAACATATCTATTGCTGAGAACCATTTAACAGCTTTCTTCTGAGAAACTCATGAATCTAAAAGCTTGCAGAAAGTTAGGCATTTCACAAGTCAGACAACCTTCTGTTTTACTGCAACAGCAGGATATTCCTATATGCCATTTCAGTCACCGCGTTAGCTAATAGTTCTGCAAATGAAGGCTTACTTTGAATAACTTTGGTGCAATCATTAACCACTTGGCCTGGAAACCCACTTTCCATAGTCTGAGCCAAAAATGTTTCCCAACTGTTCCATTTGAGGCCCTATATTCAGGAATAAAACTGAAGCACAGGCAAAAAAAAACTTTACACAAGCCTGCTGCAAGATATAGCTGAGCTCTTTGTAAAAACTGCCCCTCTGTTATAATGTCTGCTGCGAGCTTACAGAAAGCATGGATCTTTGTGCTGAAACTTTCCTTGGGCACCGATCGCTGATTTCAAGTCCAATCAAAGAACCTTTCTATTTGCTTTTGTAGGGAGGCAAAAAGTAGCACATCCCAGCAAGGATCATAAAACTACCCTTTAGCTTATGTTAGTGTACTCGGGCAAGCCACTTAAGAAGTCAAATTATTCTAGAAGTACCACCAAAAAGCAACTAAAGCTTTAGTTCTAAAGAAATATTTATTATGTCTCAACTGCTTCTAACACAGAAAGCCAGTCAGATCTCCTTTTCCATGCAGGCTAGAACATTTAAAACTGACTTTCATTTAGGCATTTAACTTATGAGCTGCAGCATATACAGGCAACAGAAATATTCAAAATTTTGAAGTATTTGCTTTACACTGTATTTTCTCATTTGGTAGCAAAATACAGTGGAAATCTAGTATTTTAAGGAAGACGTGGATTTAGCACAGATCTCTGTCTTATAGCTTGATGTGATATAGCCACCAACACAAACTGCAAGCACTATACAAGACATTTGTTTAGTAGGTCTCATGTTTTCAGGTTACTTGCAGCAGAACACTGAAGTGGGGAGCTCAAGAAAAGCAGAAGCACACCAAGAGCAAGAGCAAATAAGAATGCCCGATCTCCCAAAGGCAAATTCAAAAGCTGAGCAACACTGCAGAACACCAGAACTTGCTAAATAGTTGTCCAATCACTGGCTGGAAACAGCACAGTATCAATTACCTGAAAAACCAAAGATTAAGGAGAGTGACAGAACAGAGAGCCTGTGACAGCCATTAGATACAATAGCTGACACTTGAAATGAATATTAAGTAACATTATTAGGTGTTTTGTCAGGATTTTCTTCCAGCCATGGATTTATCAGTAAGCCTTATTACATATGAAAGACTAATTCACCCCTGCATCTCAAGGACCTTTGAAGAGAAGGAAACTGTCTAAATCCGAGAGATTGTCACGCTGAAGAATGCCAGGCAAAAGAAACGGCTAACTAAAGGTTGCTTCTTGTGAATAGTGGTTAGATTTATTCACTTTTATTCACTTGCACTTTCTGACTGAAAATGGATGTGATCTACTGAAGTCTCTCCAAGAAAGATCAAGATATCCAGTAATTAACATATGCTGAAGTAACTCTAATTTTAAAAAGCAGATATTTTGGTTTAGCAGAAAGTGTTGGGTACTGACATTTATACTGTCTAGAAAAAGTTGCTGTTTTGAACAATGGCTAAACCATTCAAGACAAGAACACGGAAACACAAACTTCAACTCAAGGGAGAAGCATTATCTGCTCATCCAGTTCTGAGTTTCCTGTGAGGCAGACATTACTCACTGTAGGTTTGGCAGACTAATAATTCTGAGAACAGTGATGCATAAAAAGCAACCTATTTTTATAAAGGATATTTAAATAATTTGACATCGTATCAGAGCACCACAGTCCAGAATAGGTATCTACAGTTGGAACATGGTATATTAAGTCAAAATTAACAAACTGTTACTCTGACATTTTCTTCCTTCAAAAAACTTCATGTTCTACCTTCTAAAATAAAAGCCCCATCACTTGTTCTCCATTTGAAGTTGACAAGGCAAGAAACTATATCAGTAAAAATAATGTCTGTTTTATTAAACAGAGCTAGAAACCAAATTTTGAGGGGACCATCTTTATGGCAGACAAGATGTTGAATAAAGCTTAACAGAACAGACTACTTCAAGTTTCCAGCCTGCCTTTTTAATATTAATAGTTATAACATGAACAAATTATTCACAGCCAAGTATGAAATGAGAGAAACTTTTCCAAGTATGTGACAAAGAGACCTGAAAAGCACCACTCTGAGTAAAACTATATTCCTTAACTTCTCTTTTGAAGTGGTGCACCGTGCACAAGATCAACACTCTTAAATCCTGCATCTCCCTTGCAGCGTTCTCTGTTTTATGCCTTTTAAACTGCTTCCAGATATTGTGCCAGGTCTGCATCAATATGGTATTCAAAAATGGATGGCAGACGTCTTCCTCTCATACCTTAAGAAACTTGGCACTGAGGAAAATTTCTGTCTAAGTAAAGATGGATTAGGTCCTTCTTCAGACCGTATGAAAGCTACTCTGCTGCGCAACCAGGTAATCTCACAATATAGCTCCAGTCTGGAGTACCACCTCACCAGAAAGGATAGTTATATTTTTTTGAAAGGAAGCATTTGAAGAGCCTCCCGGCCAGAAATAGACTAATAGAGAATAATGCATCTTTGAGACCTGGTGAAGCAAGCAGCCATCTTGGAGCATACAAATTCTTTCTCATAAGGCAGACAGGCAAATATTTGTATACGTCTATGTGCACTGAAGTAAGCCCCAGCTAATAAAGAAAACTCCCTTTCTTTCAGGGATGTAGAAATTAGGTGCCAAGCCTTTTCATCCATGCAAGTACATTGTTTACTGTATGGCCCCTGGAGGGCCAGATGACACATTGAAAAAACAGCAAGCTGTTACACTCTTCAAAAGACAGAGGGAAGTAGCATGACAATGATCTAAGCAAGGAAAAACAGCAATCACCTTGAGCGCTCAGCTATAGCATGGGCTACATCAGAAGACAAAGATGATTAAGAAACTGGAGCATTTCTCTTTTGAGGAAAGACTGAGGGAGCTGGACCTGTTTGGCCACAAGAAGAGACAACTGAGAAGGGACCTCATCAATGTCTGCAATTATCTGAAGGGAAGGTGTCAAGAGGATGGAGCCGGGCTCTTCTTGGTGGTACCCAGCAATAGGACAAGAGGCAATGGGCAGAGACTGACACTCAGGAAGTTCCACCTGAATACAAGGAAGAACTTCCTCACTGTGTGGGTGACCACGCACTGGAATAGATCATCCAGAAAGGCTGTGGAATGTCCCTTGCTTGAGATATTCAAGAACTGTCTGGATGCAATCCTGTGCAATGTGCTCTGGGATGATCCTGCTTGAGCAAGGAAGTTGGACCAAATGACCCACTGTGATTCCTTCCAACTTGACCCATTCTGTGATTCTCTAATGTAAACAACCCAAAATGTGTGGGGTTTGTCCAAACATCTATTATATTCACTGCAGACACTGTAAATGCTGTGGAAACAAAATGTTTCTGCAGGAAGACAGATTACTGTTGCAATTTAAAGAGTGTTACAGAGCTGCTCAAATTTCTCACACATTTCCCATACAGCCTTGACATACTACATTGTTGGCTTCCTATCTGACACAGAGTTGTTTCCACATTTTTTCATGTTTGAGAAATGTCTGTAGCACCTGATAATAATGGAAAAGCCTTCTTGGTAAAACTTGCTGATGCAAAACAAATAATTGGCACAAAGACCAGTAAGACCTTCTGAACACATTATGGGTTAAATATGCAAGGATGATAAAAATGGCTTAAGAGTCATGACACAGACTCAGCTGTAACTCTCATTCACCAGATGCCAAAGTTATAATCACAGCCTTAACTTCACCATTTCCTGACCGTGATGCGGAAGTATGTGCAGTTTAAAGCTACGTTCACTATGACTCTAGATAAAACCACCCTATTTTTTACTTTGAATATTCAATAATACTAACCCTAAACACCAACTCTGACACATTACTACAAGCAGCACTTTTCATTACTATATAACTCATATGGTTAAGTTGGACCATTTTGTCTAACAAGGCAATCTTGTTCAACCACTACTGTTCACTTTACTAGTAACCATCTTATCGTTGTTGCAAAATATTTTGGTTTTCACCATAGTGAATTAATGACCTTTAAAAAATCCACATAGTCCTCTTCATATACAGCAAATTTAATTTAAGCTTTTTAACAAAATCAGATTAATAAAGCATTAAGACACTGGATCAAAAACCACACAGGATCACACTATTCAAGAGCCTATCCCATTAACAAATATTGCAACAAAAGGTGCTACACTGGTGGAAAAAGACAATGTAAGTGAACTAGAAACAGGATTTTGAGTTTCCCAAAATGGAACTCTAAATGGCTATCAGGGACCCAGTTGTTGCAAAACACTGTCTGAGCATGGGCTTTTTTGTAGCTGTTGCCATAACACTACATCACAATATTTTTTAAGTGTTACCTGCTACTTGTGCCAATTTATCATGAAGTGCATACAAGCTCTTCATCATGAGACTTATTTCAACTTCCTAGAATGAGAAAAACATATTTATGTTAAAACAAGCAGTAGTACAGATGTACTATTTTCCATTTATCCCCAAAATCTTCATATACCGTGAGGACAAAAACAGGGTTTACACACACAGGTAGAAAGCTATAATGTTTCACACAACAATGATGCAGGCAATAGATTTTGAACCCAAGTATTCACTACATTGAGTTTTTGTATCTTGACTGAAGCTAAACTAGATTGCAGCTTGGACTCTGACAGATCTGCCAGTTAAAACCAACAGACTCTCAGCAGTATTTTGATACTACTGAGGGATTCATGAAATGACTCAAAAGAAGTCTGTTTTGTTTGGGGTGGTTTTTTGATAGCTACTATGTAAAAATACAAGTTTTATTTTTTATAAATGTGCAGTGACATTTCATACAAGCCAAGCTAAAGTGCTATTTGGTCACATTCCGGCATAAAATTCAGAGCAAAGGAAGATTTTTGTTGTCTACCTTCAAGCTACAGTAATTTAATTTTAAAAACAAACAAACAAACAAACAAACAAACCACCCCCACCAAACAAAAAGACAAAACAAAGCACACCAGAAAGCTGTGGACTATCTTCTTGATACTTCCTGCATCCACCATAATTCAAAAAGGCCTAATTCCCAAAACAGGCATGAATACAAGATGTCATATAATTGCCACTTACAGAGGAGTTAAACTTACCAAGGTATCGACCAATTTTATTTAAATATAGCCAGGACCATTTTATATTAGTAGGAATTATTCAAAATATAAAGACAAAGAACATGCAATTCCATACACATAAAATTACATACACTAAAGGATATCCTGAGATGTTGAAGTTTTATCAAATGGCTAAGACTAGAGCCTTCATTCAAAAAACACGCAAAAAAAATTTTTCCAGTTTGTGCATATGCTGATTATGGTCATTTTGGAAAAAAAACTAACTATATTAAGCTTAATTCCCTGATGCACCAGCACTATTGACATAATTTTAAAATGTGAATAGTCCAATTTTTTTCTGTAAGAAAACTGCTATCAAAAAAGCAAAATACTTCTTTCACTGATCGAATGATGGACAAATTATTTCCCACCAGCACTACCAAACAATCACCAGCATCACCTCTCTCTATTCTGGTACTACAAAACCATCACTGACATTAAGTTGAGGTAGCTGATACTCCTCAGGAAACTAACCAATCTTATTAACCCATTTCCTGGCCGGAAAACACTGTGAATGGCAGAGGAGAAAAATCAGTCCTCCAGCACACACACACCCCCCACCAGCAGTACTTCAAGTTCCATTTATTTGCCAGTAGGTACACCCATGACTTCACTAATAGCTACACTGAGATGAACACGTGAAATATTACTGTGACTAATTTTTTCTTTTTTCTAATTAACGGTTGGACCACATAAAAGAAGGAACTGAACAGTATAATCTCTGTAGCTAACAAACAATCAAGCATGCAACAGGATTACTATGGAACGGTGTAGTAGAAACAGGAGAAAGTAACATACAAAACAGGTTCTCAGGCTGAGTCCAATGCACAAGATGCATTCTCTCTACACTAGTAAGGTCATTTTAAAAGAATCCCCAGAATCTACCTCAAGAAATTTAATCTGTTCCAGAGATTCAGAAACATCTTCTAGCCAAGGCCATCTGTTTAATATGCAATTAATCACTTTTCAAGAGTTCAATCCTAGACACAAAAAACCACCAATCCACCAAACAAAAAAACCCAAATCCCAAACAGCAAACCAAAAAAATGCCCCCCAAATCCTCCACAATTATCTTGCAAAACTTGCTTATATATGTCTAGCAAAAGCAGATCACTATGTTTACAATTCAAGTCAAAAGAGAGAACAACCTGAATGTGTGCTGCACAACTAAGAATAACACAGATAGCTTCAATGGTGACATCTCAAAAATGGTTAGCCTGATAGTTCAGACCAAAAAGTGAATATAGGAACAAGTAACAGAATGGAATCAAAGCGAAAAAGACAAATTTTTAAATCCATTTTGAAGGACTGTAACCCTTGCTCTTTTACAGCACTAAATAAGATCCTGGGGTTTCAGGTCAATCATCTCTTACTAGCTGTGCTTTCAAGGTTGAGAAGCCAAATGGTAACAGTAAGTGAAAAACTGTTAAATTTAGTCTCAAAACTTACAACACTTTTTTCTTTTTATAACACAAATTATGTACTATTTTCATAGTATATGAAGCAACCAGCATGCCACAGCCAAATCCTGTAATCCTATTTATATTGCCCAAAATGAAAAAGAAAATTAAAACATCAGTTACAAGAAGTGTATTTATTTCCTGCCAATTATACTAAAACTACATCCTTCTGAACAGATCTATATTATTTTTATACAATCATGTGACAGATTAAAATCTCAATGTTAAGTGGTTTTACTTACTTGTATTTTTTGGAGTTCTTCACTAAAGGGATCCTTGACTGTCAAAAAAAAAAAAAAGAATAAAAATTAATTCACTCTAGGGTCTGAAAATACTAACAAGGTATACCAACATTGTAGCTTTATGACAACACTGTAATAGTTAGATAAAAACAAGGTCCATAATAAGACAAATAACAAAGAGACATCTATTAACCTTTGCCCTAACTCTGCATTTATTAATGCAGTATAGTAGCATTTCGGTTAAACCAGAATTTTGTATGTCATCAAATTTCACAGCTATTTGCCGAACTCTTGCTTTAATATCTCAATTGCATTGAAATAATTTGAAGGTTTTACATTTTAGTGGGCAGCTTAAAAAAGGAAAATCACTTTTTTACTAACCACTGATACATACAACAGAACTCTACAACTCAGCATTTTCTTTTAACAAGAGTGAGACGACACACTGAGAGCTCATGCACTCCCATGCATATAGGTATCCACAACACATCAAGAGTTGCCCACCCAAGAGTAGATTGATGGACAATATCTTGATTTCTGAAACACAACCATGCTTAAAGTGATCAGTTAATTTAGTTATAAATGGAAAATATAAGCGAAATATAAAGGTTGACATATTAGATCAAATTCATGGCAAGATTTCTCATTTAGGAGAAATGGAGGACACAAAAGAAACTGAGGACCAACTTATAAAACAGGGTCCCCAGCCTCAGTCAAGTGCAAGTGAGTAGGGATAAGAAATAACAACAAAAAATTATTTTTAAAGAAAAAAATGAGTTATGTAAAAGAATGTGATTTTTATTAACCGCATGAACTTCAGTAGCACTCTTGTCAGCAGACAAGTGTTGATCTGCTTCACTTTAGTTTTGAAAGGAAGTTAGAAGTAGGAACGATTACCATTTCTTTGCTCCTACATGTAGCAATGGTAAGGTTCACATTCCTATGGTTACAACCAACAAATGATGTATAAAACAGCAGGACAATGAAAATGCTTTCTGAATGAAGACAGCTTGAATCTCTGTAACTTTGCAAACAAGTCTGTCCATGTGCCTGAGCTCAGAAAAAAATTAAGCATGTTACCTACTCAATAAGCCCTTCAGCTTCGTCTGATACAGCAAATGGAAAAAAAAACCCAAACCAAACCAAAACCACCCAAACACAGGGACTGGTTTTCACACACATCCAAATATTTGATTCAGATATAAGATTAATTAAAGTTCATAGAAGCAGATGTTGAAGACTCTTGCAAACCAAGCCCTACAGCACTTCATGATTTCATTCCATAGGTCCAAATCTGCAGACATTGCCTACTGGCTTATCAAGCTACCAACTTCAAAAAGTTTTATTTATTTCATTCTTTAACTCAATAGAACGTGCCCAGCACACTAAACTTTCAATCTAAATAGCCTAAAATAGGATTAGAGAAACACCGGGTTGATCGTTAAGTTATCCAGACAAGGATAATTACGGACTCCAAGGTCAATCTCATTGAGCATACATGAAATCTTGATTCAGTAGTGGTTTTAGATTGGAAGGGGGGGGTACAAACACGAGACACAAGAGTGCATAGATTTCAGTACACCTGACTAACATATTTTAGCACTGATGAAAGTCATGAAACAAACACATATGCAACATTTCCATGCCTGCAAAGATGCAAAGTGTCACCTGAAACTCTAGATATGCTAGGGCAGTCCAGCAATTTAGTGGAGGCTATGGCGGTGGTTAGACTTTTCCAGCATCACAACCCCAGTGTAAAATCAATCTCATGTTTGGGCAACTTCATATTTACATAGATATTAACACCTTGAATTTATGAAGCAAGCCAGATGAGATGTCAGTGTTTGCCTCTCCTTCACAAATACACAGTGGTTACCGTGACCAAGAACACCGACCACCTCTTTAAAATTACTTATCGCAAAAATTTAACAATCTTCGTAATTTCTCATTTTAACTCACGCTATAGGATTTCCATGAAATCCCTCTGAAGTTAATGATTTTATGGCAAGTTAACCAATAATTGAAGTACATTTTATATATGACGCTATTTAGTTTAGGATGACTGATGCCTTAAGAGGCAAGTATGCTAAATGCAACTGCAGCAATTTATCAGCTGCGTATGCAATTACAACTGTTAATCAATCTGCATTTATTTACCACATAACCTCAACCCACTTGAGTTAATAAGGCCACTCCTTAACTTCTTCAGTAATTCCTCTTCTGAATCCACCCTTCTTTCTTTTGTCCAGAACCTAAGCTCTTACCAAATCCTCCCACATGCTCCAGTCACAGATGTAAAGTTTTCACCTACTCCAACATGTCTAAGGTATTTCAATATATTACATCAGCATTCTTGGTTCAAAAGCTTTCTTGACAGTTCTTAGAATATGTAACTATTTTTGTAAGAGTGATAAATTCTTATTCTACCAAACTAAACATTAAATTAAGAACTAATTACTAATGCAAGATTTTTATCTGAACATATACTTCCAAGGCTCCTCCTCAAAAAGGGTTTGAGACCTCTATGACGCAACAATTGCCAGCTTTGAAAATAGTCTTTCTATCAAGCTCAGGTGCTAGTGGGGTTCAAAGAACAAATTATTATCTACTTATAGTACAAAGTTAAAACATGTATCCTTGTATCAGAGGAGAGAGGGAGTGATAAGACTATTCAGCCCTTCCACAATATTCATGCCTTCACTTCATTCCTCAGTCTTTCCCTCATTCCTCAGTCTTCCGCATTTGAGTCCTCTTTTTCCTTGCTATAAAAGTCACCTCTGAACCTTTCTGCAGCTCTATGTTCCTCCTAACATTTTTAAGGCAACGTTTTTAACAGAACCATTGTAATGCCATAATCTATTTCTGACTGTACAGATAATTTGATTTTATAGATGAAAAAGCAAAATTCCAACGCAACTTTAAGGAGCTGTAAAGCCGCAGCTGCAGAAAGGAGAATGATCCCAATTAACTCGTAAGCACCTTGTTTCTCAATGGGATGACACAAAGCATCAAATACCATTCACCCGAAGCATTCAGAGGCTGTGCACTACAACATACACTTCTAAGTTAGCAGCTTCTGCAGAAGCAAGAATGTTCCTCCCTGCAAAGTACTTTTCTCCTCCTCATCCACCATGCCACAAGCAGACTAACCCCAAAACAGAAGTAGTAATATTTCCAAAATCTGTCTTGCAAAGCTGTGTTCAGTAAGCAGATAACCAAGCGCTTTCCATTAGATTTTTTTTCTTCTTAAAACAAATACATTATCTGGATAATGTACTGCTACCAGAGTAAGAAACAATATTAGAAGCACTGCTATCAGAAATGGGCCTTTAGCCCAGCCTTTTTCTACATGACCTCGAAAACAAGTTTTCAATAATTTTACAACCCGAGTATTTTCAATGTCAGCTAACAGATCTGTAACTTTTTCTAAGTCTGGGATCAAGGTCTGACTTCACCCAGTGACATACTGTGTACGTGTCAAGAATAATTCCAAAACATTGTCTCCTAGAACTCCTAAACCTTAAAATGCCAGAAAAACACTGAACAAGTTATTGCAGGAAATGTTACCCCAGAGCCCCATATTTCAAACTTCTTAAATAAAATAATTCTGCCTTTATTTTCCTCTCCGCAATTATTCAATGCTCAAAACAGAGAAGCAGTTTTGCATGACCTTCCATCTTCATATTGCTCTAATTCAGGTAGAAACCACTCGAACCAGTAAGCTAAATCTCTCTGCTTTGATATTAAGACACCAAATCACACAGCAATTCCTTCACTACAGATCATTTTGTGTGCTTTGGAAATGGTTTTTGTATTTCTAAATGAGTACCTCATTACAGTTTGAATAGTCCTTGGCCCTGTAGATTTTGAAGAGCAGCACAATGTGCCACAAGGTTTAGAGAACTCTACAAACGGCTGAACCTTTCTTTAACATCTAGTCACTTTTTTACCTGGCCCAGTTTAAAGCGCTTTTATTGATAATTTTTCCCGCAATGTAATTTTAATTCATTCTGGAAGTGATGTAACGATTGATGACATAACCAACAACTTCATGTTGTTTGCTTTTTTTGACAAAACCCTCCTCCAAAAGAATTAAAATAATCATATTTGTGATATACACTTCCAACACATTTTCTATCAGCCCTGAAAATAAGAGTCTTCATTATTTTAGGTAAAAGGGTATGACATACCAGAATTTCTCTTCGGACTTTTTCACTACTTCTTAAAAAAAAAAAAAAAAACAAAAAAGAAAAACACCCAACAAATTTCAACAAAATAACCCTCTCCTTTGTTTAGCTGTATCAAAGGTTCCAATCTACTCCTGCCTATTTAAATACTGGTTAGAATAGACCTGAATGTTGAAAGATGCTCCTGCGAGTCATGCCAATTTCATCCATATTTAGAAAGAGTCAAGTGTATTGAGAAAGCGTCTCATCAGATTATTCAGCTTCACTAGAATAATAACACTAGTTTCATTCTAGTACTTGTATTAGCGATCAAAAACCTAAAAATTATAAAAGCTGTCAGTTCTTAAGAATATTTTTTAAAATATTTTATAGTAACAATTTGCACATGTGCTCTTTTGCATTATATTACAAAATATAGAAGAAACAGCTGTCTCTGTTCTATTAGGGAAAATGGATCAAAAGCGCACTTGCCGTGCATTGTAAAAATTAGATTAAAATCACATTCCTTGCACACACATACACACAGTACTCATTACAGGCTAGTGTGCATACAGAGGAAATAAAAAACCTACCACAGTAAAACTGCTCTTATAAGCAGTTGCAAAACATCACCAGGAGAAACATTAGACTTCAGACACACACCAGCATTTTACAATGGGTAGAGAATCAGAGTAGGCTTCTGAAATAGCTCTTCTGCCTTCTTCTGCACCCCTCCCAAATATTTTAGCTCCTTACATTTTATAAGGTCAAAAAATACCCGCCACTTCAACAAATGAGCACAAATTTTAAAAAAGGGGAAACTCCACCTTGAAAGCATGGCAACACAACATGTTTTATGCTAAACTAGGAAGTGTTCTGTTTTCCTCAAACTCCAAAGTTCAAGATGAAAAGCAAACTAATAAAGCAAGAGTTATTGAAATACAGAAGGTTTAAAAATCAATGGGAAGCTGCAATTAAATACTGAATCTACTGTCACTCTGCCAAGGGGCCCAGTCTTGATAAAAATATCCTGTGATCTCGTACAAGCAGTAAGGATTTATGCCTTGAAGAGTTTCCAACATAAAAACACCCAGTCACAACCTCTTCTTCCAGACAGACTTCAGTTACAAAGTATTAGTAACAGTATGAACAGTTTACAACATCCAAAGGTAACTGACAAGAGAACTCTTAAAAGGCCATCGATCATAAGCCAAGATCAAAGTCAAGATACAGATCACACTGGAAATTTTCATTTTTAAAACTGGGGTTCTGCTGTGCCTCTGTCCTCTTCACCACTCAGCACACATTAGTCTATCAGTGCTTGCTGCACTAAGAGCAGCAGCACTGCTGAACAATATGATATTTACAAAGCCTGAAAACAACAGTAGAGCTCTGAAAATAGGTGCTCGGTGCAGGACATACAGAGGTAGTTGCTAGCAGGTCTCTTGGCACGACAAAGATAAGCTTTCACTGAGGAATCAGCAGTCAGATTACCACGAGTATCCATATTAGCCAAAGAGAAGAAGGAAAACTGCTCAAACATACAATTGCAGAGCTCAAAATCAGGAAAAGCTCAGCAGTAATACACAACATACCACCACTTGACTGGACGTGCACAACAGCAGGCAATATTGAGTTACTTCCATTTTTACTTCACTGGACTAAGACTCTGAAGAGCTGGCTAACCTTCCAGGCTGTCTACCAAAGCAAATGCATTTGTCTGATGATTAGTTTCATTAATCTACTTGGTTCAAATAAAAGCTATCTGAAGGGAACAACTGGACTAACACACCATAATCCTTTACTCAGCTGAAGAGTCTGCTTGAACTAAGACTGAACTTGAACTAATGTTATCATAATTGTTTATTAATTAAATAGGTTACGCCTATTAGCTAAAAGGTTACACCATCAGCTTGGGGATTAAGGTGATGAATCTTCTGGCAGTACTGTGTGCACTTCTGACCCTGGTGGATCTAGAGAGGAGAAAAAACTCAAGAAAAACCAAAACCTTTCTTGGCAAGAAACTCACCTGCCATGCAGAAACAGGAAAAAAAAGAAGACAGAAAGGAAGTACAAGTGACTCTTACCAAGATCTCAAACACTAGGAACAATAAAACCATACCACACCTTTGGCACATGAGAACTCTGTAGCATGCAGGTCACTACATGGTAGCACAAAGCTCAGTGCTTGAACTATGAAAAAAAAAGTTTACAGAACAAGATCCCAACTCTCTTTCCTCAAACCATGTATCTCATGCTTAAGGGAGCTGGCCATCTAGTTAGTCTGACACCAAGGCTTGTGTAAGCAGCTTGGTACATTCCCATCTTCTGAAGGGCAACGGATATCACATGCTAACTCATTCCCTTACAGATTTGGCCTTAGGTCCTCAATCACCAGGACAGCTCCTTTCCAGGGCTGCTACTTTCATGTCATTTCCCTCCAGTTTGCTCTCCCTCCAAAGGAATTACTTTAATACCACGCATCCTATGAAGTAGAATAAAACAAGTCTGGATTTAACATCTCATTTAACATCTCTTTTCCTCCTCCCTCTACTTCATGTGCCTTTGTACTCAATCTGCACATTTTTGTTGTTAGTTCAATAAGCAGCACCTTTAGCTGAAGGTCAAAAGAAAAAAAGTGTTTAAAGTTATAAATAAAAAAATGTATTAGCCACTTTATTGTACAATTATAAAGTATGCCAACACATCCATGCTCAACGTAAACAACTTAAACTCAGTCTACAGTGTTTCTGCAGGGAGTACCACCTCTGGTGGAAATTGAACTTAACAGGCATTGATCATAATACACCTAGGATCACCAAATCAAACTGTGCCCATTCTGAATGGGTTAGGGTTAGCGAGTCAGCGAGTAAGTCAGCTCACAGGAGTACTCAAAAGACGGATATTTCTTCTCCTATTTCAGAGGACACTGTACAGACAGGACAGCAGTACAGCTCTCTTAGATGTCCTCAGGGCTCCCTTTTTAGTTTTTTTCTGAGTTTATATCAAAATGAACATGCATTTCTTATGATATGCAAAATACAAAGTACCTAAACATGAACATCTCCTTTAAACACAGCTCAGATTCCCTGTTTCCCATAGTGACTTACAAACACTTTTATCCACACCTGCTTTTACATAAGCAGATGTAAAAGCGTAAGTACTTCTCGTGCTTACAGATAAGAGAAACGAAATCCAAAAACAAATAATGAGACTAGTTCCTTCTCCAAAAGGAAATCTGCATCTCTGCTCTGATTATCTCAGCTAGGCAAAGTCTTCCTAGGACAGCATAAAATTCTTTTCACATTCACACACCCCCAAAAAACCCCAAAACCAACCAAATAAAAAACACCTTTTGAGCTTTTTCTTTGAAATACACCATGCCTTTCTCCCCCCCAAACTTTCTTGGGTCACACATCGGGTGCACACCAACACAGAAACAGACTAGGTTGAACCTAATATGATACTTTCCTTTGCAAGATACCACCAAGGAATTTCATAAGTCATTTTCTCTTATTTACAAAGTAACAGTAAACTATTTCCAAGGAATTTGCAAAGAGAAACAGTACAAGCAACACTGCCAGACTGGCCTTTCCCCGTGATTAGGTTCTAACTGTGGATTTCCACAGCCTGTGAAAATGCCTCTCAGGCATTTGTCACACATGCACCACCCAGTCTGTCACTCAACAAAATCCTCTTTGGTCGTCTAAGGCATGATACCTGAAAAAGAACAAACAGCACTCTAAACTTCAGATATAGCCAGAGATGAATAGAAATTCATTAACAGATAATGTTATACCATTTTCCAGAAAATATACTGGGAATTAGAAAAACAACAAATACCAACCCGCCTCACAACAAACCCAAGCGTTATTTCAGGCAACAGCAACAAGACAAGCAAAACAAAAAACCCAAACTGGAACAAAAAGTAATCACGTATCTACCTTCTGAGATATGAAACCTGTCCTTCACAGTAAATGTTCCATTTGCTCAGTATTTACTGACAGGTTTCGGATTAGTTCTATAGCTAGACTTCTGTTCTCTATGACCAACAACATCTACATATTCAGATAAAAATGTGTTTGATGAAGTTGTGAGATATGGGGATACGTGGGATATGAAGGGCTTGCGCTGCACAGGTTGATGATGCTGAACAAACCCTGGGATAAGTACTACTGAATGAAGTGCTGTAGGACCTTTTATTGCACAACTACACAGTGAGACGGTGAGTATTGAGGGGACAGATGGCTAACGTAAGTGGCTTTGATACCCAGCCTACTGAAAATACCCTAAAGCTAACAAAAACAGTTATGAAATTAACGAACAGTCTGAGGTTTCTCCAATGCAGAGATTTACTTGACCAAAGAAACACTTTTCTGTGGACAAAAGTAAAATTAAGGTCCACATGTGGCCTTAAAATCTAGTGTTAGGAAACACATTACATTTATCCACCTCATGCCCAGCAGTCCTCTTGTGATAAAGTTTTGTTCAGTCGACACCCAGAAAGGACAGGCAGACGCTGCATTTACCCAAGACACTGGGAGTCCAAGTACAAACATTTCTTGTACTTTTTCAAAAAATAGAAGGTTAAGGGGATGTGACCATGTATTAAGACTTAAGTGAATAAAGGCAGTATGAAGGAAGTTTTAGTATGTATATGAAACAATTATTCTGTAACAAGCCACCTTTAAATTTTTATTTAAGTAAATGACCCTCTCTGAGACAAAGTAGCCGAGGAGTTGTTCCACAAGCCCTCATTTATGAACAGACACATTTCTTACGTATCTAGCAGAGCATCACTAAAATTCAATGGATCTTAGAGACTACTTAGTAAGTTTTAGTGCCTCTTAATTCAATGTTAGACCTCTCTTTTTAAGCCCCTACTCTTCTCCCCACATTAAAGAGTCTTTTGCATCAATTCAGTCTGTCACTCAGAGGTAATTTAAAGCAGCTGAAGGAATTGAAGACTCTAAACAGGCAGCATTACTCAAGATACCTTGATGTTACAATATGACCCTGAGTAAACATAAAAAAATTTGATCCTTTCCTCTGCAAAAAGAATTCACCTCTGCAAAATGCCAGCCATAACAGCAAACCTCCTCCAGCAAGCTATGCCCAACACCACAATTGCCTGTTTCACGGTTAGCATACACCAACTCTCACACTCCACAGCAGAATATAAACACAAGCAGAACAGAGAAACAGCACTAAATAACATTGTGGGGGGTACAGCACAGCAGGACTCGACACTGGACATTATAAACTCGAGCAAGCCTCCTAACACAGAAGGAACCTACATGAGATCGGCTTTAAGATGTGCAGTGGTTCTTCAATCTATCCCTGCACCCATCAGTATGCTTCTTTCCATCAGTACCACTGCCCCCCCTTTGACAAGTTTTTCTGTATCAGAATGACTCAGTGGACAGAAGCTACCAAGGTTACTTTGATCAAGACCTGAGCTACACCATGTCCTGGTTTATCACAATCACAGCAAAGGCACTGCCACCTTCTTCCACAAATCTAGACCTACCAGGAGAAACAGAAGGAACCAAGAACAGTCAAGACAAAGATAGTACTAATGATGTTCTCAGCAAACACAGGAGTCTCCTAAAAAAAAAAAATCTTTTCTTTTTACTATACCTTGATTTCACAGTCCATTAACCAGTAAACTTATTCCCCTCAACCTAACACAAATCGCAACAGACAACTAATTTTAGCAGAGAATACAAATACTCACAAGAACTACAAAGGCGAAAGGAATACATGCCACATGATTACAACACTCCATGATTCTCCATGGCATTGGAATAGCACTTTCATCAACAAAAACCACTGTACTTGTTCAATTTACTTGCCTAAGCTTTTTAGTGAGGTGACCAAACCACTTTCTCAAACAGCAGTTCTGGCCTGTTCAAATGTTCCTACTATTTCTGAGCACAAGTCCAGAAGCATGACAGGGATCAGTTCATGACAACTCCACAACTCCTGCCAGCTTAGCTGGGTAAGCAGCCAAGCTAAAGTTTGCAACCTACTACTCTCAGATGAAACACAGGTGTCAAAAGGATTTAAACGTACATGATTTTAGAAACACAATTGTTTCCCAGAGATAGGAGGACTGCAGGCCTGATTCTCCTCTTGTACTGGGATAGATTATGAAATAGTGCAAATTGGGGCTCCTACAATGAGAAATTGAAGTCCTTGCGTATCATGGGCTCTTCTTTAAAATATTTCCACTGCAACCATTATCACTCTACGCATCTGTCCTAAGCACAAAGATCTGCATTGCACTGGAACAGTATTAGAGGTGACAAGAGGTTCTTAACAAATGAAACAAGTGTGCTTTTTGCTTTCCCACACCTTTTCAGTCCCTAATGATTTTTAAAATGGAAAAGTTGCAAGCAGATCTGCTTTCAGATTCTGGATCATCTTTAATTTTCTCACATCAGAAACCAAATTTGCTTTTGAGAAAACTATGCACTATGGAATGCAGCCCAAACTTTTGATTACTTTCTGATACCTAATGAAAACAGACTGACTCCTGTCAGAGCCCTTCTGCATCCCTGCTCCCCAGGCAAGTGATTCTAGTTCAGATTTTCCATTATTTACTTCAAAAAAAAGCATAGCCTCCAACATTAACTTTGAAAAAATGTCATAATAAGAATCTAGAGTAATGGCATATGGAATGTTTTGTGCACATCTGCAAAGAGCAGCACATTTAAGGTAAGAATGCAAAGTAGTTATAAATATTCTGAACAAAGTATCAACTACCACTATCTCCCTAAAAGCAGGAATTCTGAATTTCTATCATTTTTGTTTCAAACAGTGCTGAGCAATTTTCATATTTATACTTTATACTCCAGATGTATTACAAAGGTAAATAGACTGTTTATTATCCTTTAGGAAGGACTTGAAGCTGACAGCTGAGCTATTTTGTACTATATAGCAATTACTTAGACCTTCCTAGATGAAAGTCACTATATAATAATTATTCAGACTTTCCTAGATAAAAGGCCAAATTTATTCCTCATTTTAAAGAATAATTTCTGACATACCATAAGGAAGACTAGAGTTTAAAACTGTCAAGAATCCTAAGGAAATCTAACTATTCTGCCTGGCTTTACCTTATGAAGACAGCCTAGGGATTTTTTTGATCTACTGATCTTGATCCAAAACTCACTTAGCCACAGAACTGAGATTGCCACAACACAGATTAGCCTTTCAGAAAAACACCAAGATTTTCTTTTACATCACCTAGTTGAGAAATACTTGCTAACTAGGATGTAAAGCAATATACAGAAAGTGAAACAGCTATATGCTAATATTTCAATAGAAGTCATTACATTGCCAAATACAAGTCGGGTGTCCCTTGCACAGCACAAGCAACGCTAATAGGCACACAACACAGGAACTCTGCAAATCTTTTCATTTTTCTCCCACCTTTCATTATCTCCTCTTCTATAAATACTTCTTATCCATAACTAATTTTCTTCCATTAAAGGCAACACTGTCAAGAATATAGGCTCTTCTGAGAAGGTGATCTTAGAAGGCAAGTAAATTCGTAACAGCTATCTGTGAAATACCACAGCACTTCAGCAGTAATTTGCAGGCCTGTGAGCATAACAGTCATCGTCTTGTCTTTTATTCAGCAAATCTAACTTCTTAGCAATTAATTCCCCGCATAAAATTCCATAGAAGTTTTAACACCTGAGAGATTTAGAAGTCAAGAACAAAGGAACATCAATGGAATTGAATGAAACTCTTAGAATTGTGATTTGCATAAGCTTACACTTGCAATACACATAACTGCTAAGTCTCCCTGAATTAACATTTCAAAAACACAAGTTGTAGCAAATATAGTAAGGATTATCCTCCTAGCAATTGTTTTGTAACAAGTATCATAGAAAGACCAAAATTACTAGCAACAGATGTCACTTTTAAAAGCCTCTCGTAATAACAAAGTAAGATTTTAAACAAGACCTACCTGAAACTTTCAAGATTAGTTTTTTGTTGTGGTGGTTTTGTTCTGTTTTGATTTTTTCTTTTGTCACATCAGCTGCTTCCCAAACAAAGTACTGGAGCAGAAACAGTAAAAGTAACTTACACACAACCTGTTTCAGATTACAGACTTCAACAGCATCTGTACTAGCGTCCACATCTTTCAAAAAAGTGAACCAGATCTGAAAGCAACATCGACTGATCTGATACAGTTACCAACTTTTCATGAAAAATAACTTTTAGGAACAGCCACTTGAGATGCTCAGAGTAACATCACAAAACCACAGAAGCTGGAAGAGATACACAACTCTTCAGGGCTTGAAGAACCCTAGGAAGTAGACTAAAGCCTACCATTTTCCTGACAAAATACTATGCTGGTTTGGCAAGAAGTTGATACAATTCCATGATATTTTAAAGGCAGGTGCAAATAAAACATGCTTTACAGCCAGAGCAAAACGAATGAGGTTACCAGCAACAAGCCCAAACTGATCTTTTTCACATACAGCACTGTCAGAGCTAGCAAGCACAGCATGCACTTATGCATTAGTTGGTCTTTTATGTGAGCTTCAAGAGCAGTTTATTTCAACGGGTTTAAGAAAAACCCCACAGACATTTATCTATATTTTAGACAGCAAAATGCATAAAAACCTTACTTTAACTGACCTTTATAGCTTAGATACAGAAGAATTAGCCCAGTTCTGATTTGTCTTTGAACATTTTATGCTACATGTGGAAAAACTAAAGCACTTCATAGCTATTTCAGAGCTCTGAGTAAGAAATCATTTGAACACTAGGCACAGTGTAAGTGACGAGTCTCTTCTGAAATTCTCTGCTCACCCCATCTCATTTATATTACTACACCTGGCCTAAATTCAACGCCAACACCTGGTTTTAAGCCTCCCTCTCATTACACACACCTCCTCTGTTCTTAGATTACAGCCTGACAAATATTTAAGTGTTGATATTGAGTGTACTTCGTGATTAATATTTTTCAGTGCCACAAACATACTATCACCTTATTTTGATTGCATTTAATTTTAGGCAATTAACTATTAAGAAAACCAACATTAAGCTGACTGTGCATCATTCCCTGCAAATTTAAAATAAGAAGCCACCAAATATACAAATAACTGCCTTTACTGCTTTATCACAGTAAGCATGATAGTTACAGAGATACATATACTGCAACTCCTCTGAACCCTAAAACTCTTTGCAACACAGACTGGAGCTTAAAATAACTGATTTTTTTCCAAAATCAAATTGCTCTCACCCAACAGAATCTCACCTACAACCCTCTAAAAGACAGAATAATCTCAATAGCCACCTAAATGAAAAGGTTGTTTTTGAGATGCGTTATTATTTTAAATAGAGTATGAAACAGTTCTGCTTCTATAAAGAAAACGGACAATACACCCATATAAGCATAAGAGTGAAAGGACTCACTTGGATGATGTTTAAGCTTAGGAAACATACAATAGAAGACAGGGCTCTCCCCCTTTTCAGTAAAAATCAGTCTTTATTAGCCTGTCTTGTCTGTTCTACAGACCCACCGTATTTCTGTTCCATATGCTGATTTGAGAAGAATTTAGTCAGCACATGCTAAACATATGGGCAAGGTAATTCCCTGCTCATTCCCACATTACTGAAAAGAAGTGGCCTGCTTCTCTCCCTATCAAAGGAGCTAGCCACAAAACCTGCTGTTTGCTTCTTCCAAAGGACACTATTCCCCCTGTTCCCATTTGTTATGTTGCAGCAAAGCCTGGGGCTCTGAGGAAGTAGGACAGATGAAATACGAGTGCCATTGCCAGAACAATTCTTCAGGAAATCCACTTTCAAGAGTTCCACTGAAAAGACAGCAAGTAAGAACAGGCCAAGAACCGGTTTACTTGAACTACCAAGCAACACTGGGCTACCAGAGCACTGACTGGGCAGCCTAACCTAAGAAAGGTCTTCTAAGAGGACAATTTTTCCTGTCTAACACTTCCAGCTGGGTTAACTTTTTAAGAGTAATAATATACTCAATACAATCACCTCACATGCTCTGTAGGAAAGTCCACACATTCAAAAACAAATTTTCTTTCAATACAAAAAAAAAAAAATCCACTCTAAACTTGAAGATCTATTGCTATCTGCATTGCTGAAACACTCAGCTTTTATCAAACAGGATGACAAGCCAGTTTTAACTCAACCACTGAATTTGGCAGTTTACCCCAGTATGCTGACAGATCTTCTCCCGTTAAAATCATCATATTTCAAGACTAAAAGAAGTAAATAGTACATGTTAGTACAATAATACTTAAGCTTATCCATATATAAGAAAATGTAGGCATGTCTCTAGCAGTTATGGACAGAAGCTAGCCAGAGTATGAGCAGCCCCTACAGTTACACTATACCGTATCTAATTATAGCCCACCTGCGTATGTTCACAGCCTTCCCAAAAAACGAGACTGAACAGTACTTAAGAGCCACGTGGACCATTGCAATGAAACCACTGCAAATCCCTAAGTCCTTGCTGCTGCTGTCCTTCCTAAACACCAAATGTTTTACTCGCCCCCCACCCCCTCCCCGCAAAGAGTGCAAAACAAAATTAAGAACTATTCTGCTACCCTAAAGTAATGAACAACGTTCAAAAGGGAATAGGAAAAAAGCCAGCCCACACTGCTACTTCTGCCCTATGACATCTAGCAGATCCCAAGATAACAGTTGGATCACTCCTTACATGGCACTGTATACATGCCCACAAATGAGCATATAAATCCTCTACTCTCTATACAAAAAAATGTACACACTTGCACACACCCCACACTCCTTCCTCAATCATTTCAAGAAAAATGCAAGTTGCCAAGAACCTTCTAATGCTCTTACATCCCAAAACCAGATTTTTGCATAATTTCTCACCAGGAGCAATGAAAAAACAAGACAGCAATGGCATGATTCTTCTTTCTGATGTTAGAATCTCCACTGTCCATTTCAGAACAGCCAAGAATTGAATTAGCATGAATCACCACCCTTAGGTGGTACATTTCCATTTTTGTATGCTTCATGAATAGAAAATGGTAGTTTTTAAATCCATTCCAAGAAGTTGCTTTCACATAGTAAAGAAGTTCCCAAATAATTCAGGATTTAAAAAAAAGAATGCTCTGAAATTCAGAATAAAGCACAGCAGTATTTCATGTATAAACGTTATTCTCAACTAAATTTAGAAGAAAGTATTTATTAGAAAACAAAAACACTCAACAGTCAAGCATTCACTGCCCAAAGGCTGTCATAGTGTGTAACATCATCTCGACCTAGGATCCTTTTCAGGCCTCAGCACACATGAATGAAAACAACTTGCTGTATTACCAAACAACTACAGTCAAATCTTAGCCCTGCAGGAATCCCAGGTATCTAAATGTGCATGCTTACTCCTGTGAGATTAACGTAAAGCCTTACGTCGTCAATTCTCTATTAACCACACTCCTGCTATGTTGAACAAAACCCATAGAACTGCTTTGGGAAGAAAACGTGCTAGAAACCAAGGCATCAACAGATAGCAGGGAATGTTGGGATTTAAGTTTATCCTCAAATGTCTTGCAAGCTTATTATACCAGCTTGCAAAGCACATACATAAGGAAAGACAAATTCTCTGCGCACCATCGTCTAAAGAGAGATTATTCTAAGGTGGAACCCCGAACTGCTCAGTAAGGGGTGTCTGGGAATGCAAAGGCGTATTAACAGTTGTTACATCCAGTTGCAGAAACTGCTCTTACCCTTCACCTAATACTTACTGTTGGCTCCCACATCCTCAGCTACTCCAGAACCTCTCATTCTCAGGTATGTGAATCCCAGTATCAGAAAGAACAAGCATGCAGCAGTTAAGAGGAACATGGACAGGTAATGTGCACTGAAGCCTCCAGTGGTGGATACCTCCTCTCTTTTGAACTGTTGGAGAAGCTCCTCCTCGGGCTCAGAGAGATTCTTCTTGTAGGTGTTTTTCAGGTAGGTATGATTTGAACCCGTATGATTGGAGTGGTTGAGTCTAAGGGAGGAGGTGGTTCCACCCGGGGGAAGGCTATTAGTAGATGAATAGATCCTGGATTCAACATTACAGCTACCAGGAGCACCGCTGAGAACATGGTTATTGGTCGCTTTCCTAATGGTGCCTGGAGGGTCAGTGATTTTGCCGCTGTCCACGTCCGTGAGCGGTGGTGGCAGCAACAATACTGATGGGGATTTCTTGGATAGGCCAATGCGGTATCTGGGGCTGGGAGGACTAGAGTCCAGGTTTTCACATCCTCCTCCTCCTCCTCTTCCCCCCACCACCGCCGCCGCCGCCTCCTCCTCCTCCTCCTGATTTCTGCCCCTGTCTAGACTGCCGGCAGCAGCCGCCCCCGCCGCCCTGTCATTCGTTACGAGCACACCAGCACCGCAGCCTCCGCCAGCCCTTTCTTGGCCCGTCTCCATCACGCCAGCGCCGGCTGCAGCGCATTTGCTTGTTATGAATGGAGCAGGCGACTTGCTGAGGCTCCGTCTGGGCCGGCGAACTGCAGACTCCTCCTTCGGTCCCTGCTGTTTGGCCCTCGCCCCCGCCGCCTCCTCCTCCTCCGAGTCCGAGTACTTGTCCCTGCTGCCTCCGTAGGAGAGGAGCCGGTTCCCGTTCACGGTCCGGTTCTTCCACCGCTGCTGCTCGCTCTCCTTCTCCTCCTCCTCTTCGTCGTCCTCCTCCTC
>VZTA01004839.1:436493-456106 GCA_013398855.1 Mohoua ochrocephala
CGGGGGCGGTGGGAGGCAGTGGCGGCTTTCGGAGCGGGAAGGGCCGCGCTGGTCGGAAATGCGCTGTATCAGGCACGCTTGTGAACGGACAAAACCACGGCTGCTGCGGAGTGTCGGAGGGCTCGGGAATGCGCTGCAGTGAGCAGCGTCAGACCGAACACTGAACCTCCATTAACGCTATTCCCGGGTGTCAAATTTAGCCTAAAGGTGGCCGGAGAAATGGGCAGAGGCCGCGTGCACCTTTTGGCGGGCCCTTCCGGAGGGGGCAGGCAGGCAGCGGCTCCCTTCCACCAACGTGCTTGGTGGAAGCAAACCTTTCCGTGTTGCAACTCCAGCATCAGGACATCTCGGCTGTGAGGAGACATAGAACCTCTCATACACGTGAGAGGACATAGTCTTAAGCTGGGCCAGGGGAGGTTTAGGTGGGACATCAGGAAGAATTTCTTCTCAGAAAGGGTGATTGGACATTGTAATGGACTGCCCATGGCTGTGGTGGAGACACACCTGGAGGTGTTTAAACAAAGCGCCACAGCCAGTCTTAGCGCTGTGTTCTAGTTGACACGGTGTTGTTCAGTCCTAGGTTGGACTTGATGGTCAGAGGTCTTTACCAACCTAATAGATTCGGTGAGATTTTGTATGTGATTAATTTTGGAATTACCTGGATGTATTTTGCTTCTTTCTTTTGGAAAATATGGTTGTTCATATACATTGCATTTGAAATTGTTAAACTGTTTACAGAAACATGTACTTGTCAAAAGGGTTGTGCCAATCTAATGAGATGTCATCCTGGCATTTCTCAGAGCATGTGGTGTGTGCTGACCCTTCTGGATGGGCCCTTTGGCCACAGAACCTCATATGGAAGCTTCAAAATCTCCTGGCCTGCCTGTCTCTACCTATCCACCCTGAAGGACAAAACCCTGGGCTCAGCTTCTGCATACCACATCGTAAACACAGGAGGCTGAGTTCCGGTTCTGACCTAGCTCTGACTAGCCTTGCACCACCATGTGCAAAAGAGGTCCAGGAACACGATCCAACTGCAGGAACAACTGTGTGTTCCCCCTCACAGTCTGCTGCAGTGAGGATATTGTGGATGTGCCCTGCTAATGTCAAAACTGAAGTTGCTAATTTTGTTATTGAGGAACATTTGCAGAGCAGGAGTTGAGGTAGCTGTGAGGCAGCTATGTGTGAAGATCAAGCCCAGTCTGCTGAGCTGGAGGAGTGGCCAAGGTTTGTGTTACTGCTGTGCTTTATGTGGCACACTATGCACAGCCTCTTCCTTGTTTCCCTGACGGGAGCCGTTTCACATACAGCAGTATATATAGCGCTCTGGAGGAATGCACGGAACTCCAGCTGTAAGGATGATTACACTCAACATGACTTCCATTGCACATTAAACCAGTAACGTCAATGTTCCTGTTCTGTCCCATTTCCCAGTCTATACTAGCTAACTGATATCATAAATGCCATGAGAAATGCTTCGGACATTCCATTCCTCCTCATCAGTGAGAAGCAACCCACACTTTCCACCAGCTAGTTGGGATACATGTTTGAACACGCCCTGCCACATTCAGTGCCTGCCTGTGACACTGGCCAAACTCACAGCAGTCAGTCCCAGCCCAGGTCCCATTCCAGCAAGCACCTGCTCGGACACCTTCCTTCTATTAGCAGAAGGTATGCTGTCCTGCAAGAAAGTGAGGCTCCTGTCATCCAACCCATACAATTCGTATCTTCTCTCTGTTTATTACAGCGAGGGCAGGAGTTAGTTTATGAAACTGTTTACATAGCAGCAGGAGTGCAGTAAATGCTATAAATTGTTAACAGTAGAATAATCTCCTGCAGAACTATAGCATGTAGATACATGGAACAGCTGACTGAAAAGTTTGCATATTCCAAGTTATGATAAAAAATCTGTGTGCCAAAATATTTTGAAATGTTTAAAAAATATGTCTTCTAGTTGTACTGAAGTAAGGATACTTCCATTACCAATCCAAAATCACCATACTTCTTTCGTAGTATACATTAGTATCAATCCCTTATTTTTGTCAATATCTCCACACAGTCGAGGTCTAAGTCAATACTGAAAGTGGTTACTTTTCTAAAGGTAAATTTTGACTGCAGGGAGTGTGGAGACTCTTATTCATCAGGAAAAAAAAAATTGTGATTGTTTTTTGAATACAATGTTTTGGGTTATATTTTCCCTCTCATCCTTAAAGGGCTGGTGTTCTCAGGAAACTGCCTGTTCTTCCATGGGGTGAAAAGGAGTTCTGGAAGTTAGCAACCATACTTATGCTGACCTCATTAGAGTGGTACTTGAAGTTGTATCTTAACACCTCTTTTACCTTTCTTTCCTGATTCCACATTGGTGTGATATTTTTGCTTTTTTTGTAAGTTCTTAGAATCTATGAATGACAGCTGCCTTTCAAATCATAGCAAGTCTCTCGCTGCAACTTCCTCTTCAATTATTGCAACCCACTCCCTTTTCAAATCACTGTTGCATACCTGAAGCATGTAGAAATCATGAGTCACATCTAAACGAAATACTATCCTCTTGTGAAACTCTCTATATTGTAAATGCTGGTGTATTTCTATTTACCTTTTGATTTTTGAGCCTTAAGGTATGCTGAGATCACCTTCTCTTAGGAATGTGATATTAATGAATGTGAATGTTAGTCAAAAGTAGGAATGTGCCTTTCCTTCCTTTTTTTAGTAAAAGTGGAGATAGTCACACAATCACAGATCTCCAGGAACTAGTGCAGTTACTCTTATGGTAGTATGCCTTGGAAGAAATCACTCTTCACTCTGAAAACAAACTGTACTAACCTATTTTTAAACCTATTTACTGTTGTTTATCCAGTTGTTTCAAATACTACATGATGAACATGAAGTAACTTTTTGGTAATAAAATCGAATGGCCTTTTTACCAAGAAAACTCATTTTAAATATTACTGTTGCTGCCACCATGTTAGTTCTGTGTGAAATGACTCACTTGCACGTCCTTCTTTTAATTTCTTATTTCTCCTCCTTACAACTTCAGTGTGAGTTTTCTTAACGAGAGCAAATCCATCTTTGTTAAAGTTACAGGGGTGTTGGGGTACTAACACATACTATTTGTTTGTGTATTGACCATGCCATTCAGCATGTGAGCCTGTATATTTTGCTGATACATCTTTTGCTGATACGCTTTTCTTTCCTGTGGGCATCCTATTAATGTTCAAAAGGCTTATGCTGTCTCTTGCCTTTGCATTGCTGCTTTTTTGTGGCTCAGATGTGGGCACATGCAAAGTGTCTTTTGCCCACACTTCCCACGAGGTGCTGGACCCCTCACATACTGCAGCAGCACGAGCACAGTGTGCTGGCTTCCCTGCCTCCTGCAAAGAGGCCATGTGCTGCCAGATTACAGTTCCTGCCTAAATGTCCCACACTAGTTCCACTCCCACAAAGTCTGTGATGACCTGCTGTGACTGTGCAGTTCTTGTTGCTAAAAGTAAACCATCCTAGTTCGTAATGCTGAGACTTCATAAAGGCAACAGAATCCCCTCCTGCAGTTAATACATCAATGTTTATATAACTTAAACTGGTCCATAGCATATCGTCAACTGGGTGGTCATCCCTGATCAGGTCATATAATTCCTGCTCACTTTATGATGTCTGTATTCCTGGGTATTGGCCATTTTGATGAAACTGTTGGAGGCATTACTGCTGACTCTGTAAGTTGAAAAAAAAAAATCCACACAGCAGAACTCCAAATCCTAAAGACTGGCTTGAAAAACTGTATTTATTTTTAAAAGAATAGTTTATTTACCTATGAGCTTTTCACTTAAATTCGCTTTCTGTGTTCAGTTCTCTTCTCAGGAACCGGAATGGCTAGGTATATTTACTTTAAAACCTGAACCTGAGCCGTTCAATTCCCCCGGAACTGAGCTTAAGGAAGAATGACAGCTATTGGAAAACAAGAGATTTCATGACAAAGTGTGACAAAGAAATAATAGAATTTAAGAAAACGCCAACAATAGAGACAAGGGCTTTAGGAATAAAACAAAGAAATAATAGTGGCTAAAAACTGATGTTTATTATGATAGTCAGTTTTTACTTTCCAGCCTCTTCTTTTCAGGAAGCAGAAATGTATTTACAGATGGATGAAATCATGAATGCAGATGAATGGTTGAGGGGCCCATCCTGAAGCTATTCGGAGAAAATGGAAAATTCTCATTAGTAGGACAGTATCAAAATGCTCACCCACCTGTTGGTCCTTAAAACCTCCATGCCCTGCTATTTTATGTCTCAGAGTAATTGTTGCTAAAGACTACTGCATGTTGTAATCAACACTTCTAAAAAGGTGGCAAATCAGGCCTGTTTCATTCTCTAAAGCATTGTCCAGTTACATCCAGAAATTTTTGTTTAAATTTGAAAAGGAAAAGGGGAAGTTGATCTTGGTAGTCAAGCAAAGTACTTTATTATTGGTTCACTACTCTTAACATACAGAAACTCTGGCTGGGTAAAGCACATATTTGCCACGTGGAATTGGCAGAAGTACTTCTACATATATAATGCACTCCCAGCACAGTTGTGGCCAAAAGTTATGGCAATACACTATTCTGGCTTTTGAGCATCCACTTTCCTATGATAAGGTATCCTTTGCAAGTATTTCCAAGATCTGAGGAAAGATAACAACTAGAGTTGCGTGCTTAACCACAGGAGAATACTGGGAAGGGATCCTGCCTTTCTGAAATCAACAGAACCCTGAAAACCTGGAGATGCCTGATTCCCTGCATTCTTGTACCTTTCTCTCATAAGGAAATACTTGTTAACACCATACAGGATGTAGACATGTTAACTACACCTGATGAGGTTTTTTTTGTGATGACCTAAACAACCTTTAATATGGCTGTAAGCGTGGCACTGTGGCCTGAGACTTTGATAGTGTTTGGCAGCAATGTGATGAGTAGTGTAGACGGAGCCATAAAGAGCTCACTGTTTATAATTACATCCTTGACTTTGATCCAAGGCTAATGTCTTAAAAACTTAGGATTATTTCATTCATTTAATAATGTTTAAAAGAAGAGCCATCATTTGCGGAAAGAAAAAAATGAAGTTTACATTTTACATTTTCATGCAAGGGTAATTGTGTAATGCATTTTCTTGTGCCACAAAACTCTAATTTCCGCTTGTTCAATAACTAAGCAGAGTATAAATTCATACAGTTGACAAAAATAACCAAATCCAAGAAGTCAGAATAGGGCCACCATTCTGTTTTCTGTCCCTGTCATGAGACTGCTGCAAAGCACTAAATTCAGTGTGTTCCAAACAATTACTGGTATTAGTGTCTATGTTTCTTTAGCACTTGGAGGTCTGACCCATTTTCATCGCTCTTTTGCACCCAGCTCTGTGCAAATACAAGAGAAGATACTCCCTTCCCCTTGAATACACTCTCGCCTCCTTTACCTCTGAACTGAAGTGCAGGCAAGGTGCATAAGCAGGAAACCAGCAGCCCTTAGAAAATTCTCTGTTTCTATAGAAAGCACTTGTACATCTCAGCAGTGCAGACTGCCACAAGTGTCTCAGTCTCTCCCGTTCTCAGCTTCTTACTGAGTATTGAATCAATCCTTTTGTTGTTAGCGAGCGGTGGTGTGGTCCTGGCACATTTTAAAGGTTTCCTTAGGCTATGTAATTTCCACTGTTGATAACTCCACTCACATAGAAAATATTTCACAAAGAGGAAGGAAGAACTTCCATAAGAACTACTCACAGACAATGGGAAAAAAGTACCACTGGCCCTAATACTACCATTTCCTTCTCAAAGTACATACTTAATTTCTAGAACTTTGTTTTCTCCTGTAAAAATCAAGTACATTTAGGGAATGTTAACAACAACCAATTTTTGGCCTACACAAGTATCTCCATCTAAAAGCAGCTTGGTCTTGCCTGAACTGAATCTTCTGTGTCACACATCATGGGAGTCTCTAGCACACCCTACACTCTCTGGTTGTCTTAACACCAATGATGTGGATGTCATCATTGCGTTCAGTTTCCTTCTGTGAGAATGAGGCACTGGAAGTTTTCCTTCACACTGTTTTCCTGTTCTCCCAGACTGTGCTGCTAATAGCTTCTGCCCCATTGCTTCCTCCTCTACTCTGTGATGTGTGACACAGCAGCAAGCCAAACAGGGAGCTGTGTTCATCCTTCAGGGGTGCTGAACTCATGTCTGGACACTCAGCAGGGAACATGGAAGAGAGAGGACCAGATTTCACCATTTTGAAAGGTGTGTAAGGTGTCTGCCTTCTGCCCAGGAAAAAGTGGCTATAATTCTCCCCTACTTCTTAGGCTGACCCAAATGTAACAAAGTACTCTGTTCTTCAGAGCTGGGCTGCTTTGTCGACACTGCTGAACACCTTGACTAGAGAATGGAGGTAGGGATACCTGGAAACTAATGGCCTGGGCCGCATAGTAATGCCTTCGAGTTACAGGGCCTTTTGTGCTTAATTCTTTATGGTCCTTACGGGCCAGAAATCTGTCTCTCCTCTTCGATGTCAGACTTCCTGTGAAGGCTGGATCCTTCACCTCCACAGTGTACCCTGTAGCATTCTGTACAAAGGTTTAATTTCTCAGACCAGAGACACATCTGACACAGTCTGTTAATTGTACCTGACCTGATAAAAGATGGCCTTCACCTTGCTGAACTTGCATTAGAACTGCAGTCCTTTTACTGTAAACTGTTGGAACAGCTCCAATATCACTTCTGGGAAATCCTCACAGCAGCAAAACCCTAGTCCTCTCCCTGCATAGCCAGACATGAGCAATGATTTCTGCCAGTCCTCTCCATGCCTCTTTGATGAGTTGCCCTGGAGTGGAACACCTCCCTTTTCTCATGGAAAAGAAGCATAAAAAGGGGAAAAAACCGAATTGGAATGAAACAGAGAGACACAGAAGAAACAGCAGAAAGACAATCAAAAGGAAATAAGAAAGGTAAAGGGAACAGAAGAAAAAAGAGGGAACAGCGAAAGTAGTAATACACAACAAATTAAAAGCCAAATACTGAAACGCCTGCTTTGTACCCCATGAGACTTTGTAGGATGGGGAAGAGGTGTTCTTACAAGGAAACCCAGAGGAAATGTTTGGAAGAGCTCTATGTGCAAATGGGTAGGGCAGGGGAAGAAGTGTTTTTTTTCATTCATGCACACCGTATAGGGAGCAGTAGGTGGAGGACTGAATTCTCCTCTCATCTTCACCCTGAGTTCGTCTGGAGTGCAAACAGTTGCTCTCCAGATGTCTCGGAAAAAGGAAAATAGCATTTGCAAATCTGAAGAACCGGGGGCCCATAAGACACAGGTATTGTACCCTTTGAGCAACAGAACAGAGGCTCCTCTGACTCACCATTTTCTGTCATCTGCAGACACAGGTTTCCCCTGGCTAGAATTAGTCTTTGTGAAAACTTTCTGGGCAAAAAGAAACACAACATGAAAAATAAAATACTACCTAATGCAACAGTATGCTGAACAAAAAATTCTCCCTTTCAAGGTACCTGAGAGAAAGGATGAACCATCTCTGTAATATGGCTGGTGTACTGGTGGAGAGTTTTCATCCAAATGTGATCATTAAAAAAACAAGCTTAAATTAAGCATGCACTTCAGTGTTAGGAGAATAAAGGACCCAAAAGGTCTCACCTAAGGTCATAAAGAAGACTGTGGCAGAGCTGTAAACTGAGTTGATGTCATGGGGGCACCAGGCAGGAAATGAAGAGCCTTGTTCTTTGCCCTTGGCTCTGCCACCAACTTGCTGCGTGGCAAATCACTTCCTCTTCAGGTGACTCAGTTTCTCCCATAGGCAAATTGAAATAATGATTCATCTTTGTAGAAGTACTTCAAGAATGATGATGGAAAATGTTATAGAAGGGCGAAGTAGGAATTCCATTCCAGTGCTCTCCCCAGGCTATCTTTTGTCTCTTCTTGCTGGATTTTTTGAAGAATGATGTCTTTGTTACTGTGAATGGTATTTTGTTAGAGATAATAAAGCTGCAAAATTATAAAGCAAAAGCAGAATTAAATGCTGTATGACTTCTATTATGTGCTACAAACAAACAGGAGATGTGCTAAAAGGAAGTTATCTGTCTTGCAGAGTCAGCCAAGCAAAAAATGAAATGCCAATTCAGTACTCAGTCTGGAGGAAAAAGCAGTATATGACTAAGGAATTTTAAAATTTGTCATACTATAAGAGAAATAAGGTGGGCATGTGTTATAAGACCCTTAAAGGTGTCCTGAAACAGGCACAGATATAAAAAACGAGTGAAAGTATGTTAGATCACAAAAGGAAGGTTATCATTTTAGAGTTAACAACCTTATTTACAGCAGAAACAAGAAAACATAGAGCAGTTAAAACCATACAAGAGGAGTACAGGCCTTACCTTGTGGTTGGTACCCAGAGAAACTGAATTAACCCTGCTACAAACTTCAAGAAATAAAATGGGGAAAACAAGTAAACCAAAGTTTCCAAATGAGCCTTCTGTAATGAATTCCTTATTATCCAAGTGTCCAAGTTGAGTTGTACATAAGACCATCTTTTAGAAATATTAATTGTTCACAAACCTAAATGAAATTAATTGGAAAACCATCTAGAAAAATACAGGAGGGAAACTTTGCCAGCTAAGATCTTTAATAGCTATTATTATTTACTCAAATGAGAGTTTTCAATATCATACATTTGCACATTTGCAACCTAGTGTACATCTGCCTTTTGTTATAAACCGTATGAAGAAGCCAGCAGTATCTTATATTGACCAAGATGGAACCTTCAAATTAATGCTTAAATCTACATTTTACATGTGCAACCGAATGCACATAATATGGAAATTATGTTTTGATTTTATTTGTAAAACATTTTAAATGCTTTGACATCAAGAATATTGTTCAATCTCAGTAAAACCAATATCCAACAGGTCTTAAAACGTAATTTTGTTTATGCTCTTACCCAGGCAAGTTTTTCATGCTCCTTTATCCTCAGCTCAAGGACAACACCATGTCCATTCCCAGATACATCTGGACCTATTTTTATCATATGAAAGAATATAAAGATATGTATGAAGCTGAACTGTTCTATGAAAACACTAACTGCTTCAATGTTTCTGTGTATTTTGCATGATGCTATAACATTTATTTTATATCACTGCCTTGTAATTTCATTTTAGCTTTCTTTTATAACATTTATTTGCTTTCCATGGCTTTTTTACTAACTCTCTGGACCATTTCCTACTTAAATTATCATTTACTGAAGACATGCTTTAGAACCTATTACTCTCTGTTCCTTCCCTGAGGAAACGTTTTACTATGCACAGTTCAGCAATTTTAATATCATTTTACATCATTCATCTTGACATTGTGTTGGCTGTACAAGTTCCCTCATTCATTCTGTGAACTGTGGAAGTCAGGGCCCTTTTAAACCTATCTGCAGTTGTCATTAGGATTTTCTGAAGAACTCATGCCAGACAAAAGTTTCTAAATACATCTTGTAGATAATATATACATTTTAGCACTCTCATTAGCCATCTGTTGCTCTCAGATTTCATGTTTTACTTTCAGCTTTTCCATAATTTCACATTATTTCCTCTCTTTTTGACAACTGGTAATGCTGTAGTCCTGTAGCTTATGTAAGGAATGGATTGGTGAGGATATATACAAATTCAGCTACTCCATCACTCCCTCCACTGAATCTCTTCCTTCTGTGGGTTTCTGTATTGAATTTGTTTGTATTAGCATACCCGCTATGCTTTGCCTGTTTGGTATTCGTTGTGGAGTACTCAATACTAAATGAGCTATGCAATTCAAGAACATGCCGTGTTTAAAGGAGTACTTTAACCTATTAGTAAATATGCTGGGAGGTGGTGTTCTCACTCTGTTTCAGGTGCTGCCTGTTCCGTTTGGAACTAAGAAGGCTCTTTCTTGTCCTCTCCAATCTACCACTCGTGTGAAAATATTTCTGGTCCTGGCTGTTGAGAAAACCCTAATCTCTAGCAATTAATATGACAAAGAGAAATCCCAGTGGTGAGCTCTCCAAGCAGTATAGTCCTATGTATGTCGCTATTTGCCATGGACACGATCCCAGAAGTTCTCTGGAATGCCTACTGCTTTCAGTAAAAAAGCAGCAGCAACCTTCTGCAGAGATGTACAAGTCTTTTATTTTCTCAGAATATCCTATTTTAATTAGATGATTTCCAAACATGTCATTACATAAATATGAAAGATGTTTATTGCAATTAAAAAGGCTTGTAATTATTGTGTTTAATGCCAGACATGTCATGTGCTCTTGCTGATTGGATCTTTTCATAGTTTTTGACTTTGCCAGCACCCCATCCTTCTACATCTGTTACTGCATTTCTTCCCTCAGCTTTCTTCCCTGAGCGTTAGGGATTACATCCCTTGGCATTCAGTTCCTCAGCTCCTTCACCCGCCATTAGCAAAGGGACTGCCCTCAGTCCAGATGTTTTGATTCTCTGTATCCAGTCCCACATGAAACCCACCTCTTAGTCTACCCCATGCCAAGACAGCTGAAAGTCAGCAAAAGATTTTATTCCCTCGTATGTGATAAATTAGGCTTAGCAAGTGTAGTAAACATTAGCAGAAAACAAAAAGTGCTGTTTGAATGACCAGGAAGCAGAGAAATCAAAACTTATGTGGTAGAAAATAATGTGCTGGAGAAGGAGTAATTCACAATTAGAGAATGTAAAAGGCCCTAATTATAAGTTCTTTCTTTTCATGGTGTAGTCTTCTGGTGTTTCAGATCACCTCATTGTGTTAAGTTTTTCCTTTTTTTAGCTTTATCGCTCAATATACTGCACTTGTTTCTAAAGGATGTTATGTTACAGAGTTTTTCTTGTATTGGGATGCATCATTATGCCTTTGCCTGCTTCCTGTGTAAGCAGAACTGCCCCATGTCCTATCTTTTGCTAACACATGGATTTTGAATGAAGCTCCTATGAAGCACTTCTTCCAGGTTTCCCACATGTATGCTCCCATCTCTCTGGCTGCATTTTAAAGAAAGCAGCAAAACTGAGGAATTCAAGGGGGTTTGCTCCAAGGGGGAAAGTAACTGTATTACCTTTGCTGTAAAAAAAAATGGCCAACAGGCTGTGTATTTGAAAACAAAACACAAAAAACAAAAAAAACAAACAACCAACCAAAAAAAACCTCAACCCAACCCAACCCAACAAAAAAAACCAAACCAACAACAAACCAAAAACCAAACAAACAAACAAAAAAAACCCCAAAAACTTGAAAAAAAAAAAACAAAAAGAAGGGCTGACAAATTATTGGATCCCCACAGTGCCATATTTGCTGTATTTCTGACACCGCCTAAAATACACACACACAAAATGTGGGGTACAGGCAGTCCAACTCCAAATATGATCCACTCAATGTCCTATCATATCCCCAGATGCTATCAGAAGAGCTGTGGGGTACAATGGTACTGGCAGCCCAGGGTGACACCTCAGCAGCAGCTGCACAGTTGTTCCAGGAAGATGAGGGACTTCAGAATGCATAATGAGACAGAAATTCTTTCCCTGTTGGGTCAATGGCAGTTTTGTCCCTGCCTTTATTTAGGCTAGGATGGCCTCCTGCTTGCCTGACTCATGTTCTACCAGAACTCTGAACTGAGTTATCAGGGTCTGTGCCCTGCCCAGCCTTGTTCTTTTGTTTCCTTGCCTGTTCCAGCATGGGGAATGTTTGAACCAGGAGACAAATGAGGCCATTATCCCCTTTCTTTAGCACAGTTCAAAGTATTTTATAACTTCTCATACCTGCTCTGGGTAGTGTACAAAGGCAGGGGGAGAACATAGTTGAATGGCTGTGCTTCAAAAATTACATAATTTTTGGATTATTTTGTCCTCCCATTCAGTTTAATGCCAGAGGGGAACATATGGCTCAAAGCGGTTGTTTTCCGCTTTACAATTCACATATTCTTTACCATATGTGAGGCATTATTTCATGCTATGGCATGTATAATCACTCCCATGTCTGTTCTTCCCCACGACAGGATGGACAAAATACAGTTTGTCTTTCTGCTCCTGAGGCACTGTCACTCTGATGGTCTTTTTGGACATTGACTATAATTTACCAAGAATGTTCCTAAGCGATTTTGAGGTGCTTTTTTGCTGTTATTTGCGTGATAAATTGTAACGATATCTTTAGTTTTAACCTTGATTCTGGAAGTGGCTGAGGTTTTCTTGCTAGGCAAGTCACAGATCGCTTGATCAGTTGTCGAAGAAGCTTGCATGATCCCATAGTCGCAGAATTTGAGCTTTTAATCTCCGGTGTATGACAAATGCACCAAAGGCTTTGCGGGCAGCCACATTCAGCAACAAATCATGCTGCTGTCATACATTTCATTCCTTTTCATTGAGTAATATTTATACAATCTGCCCATTATCTCCTCCAATAGAGGAGATGTAGATGTTAAACCCACTGAAGGTGATGCTACAGGTAAGTAACTTCAATAAAAGAGATTGCTTGGTTTGGTACAATATGAGAAAAATTTTGTAAAGCATTAATTGCTTAGATCTGTAACTCATGTTCTCTGTAATTTCTAAGGCAGAAACTTAATTGCACCCACTTTTCTCTCCTTCCATTTTATTTCTTACTTCACTAAAATCTTCTTTTTCTCGAAAATCCCACTAAATTCAGTGTAGCTTAGTGTGAAGCAATGTCCACTAGAATAGAAATAAATCCCAGTACCTCTTTGTAAGATCTGGGAAGATTTGTCCCAAATAGACATAAGTAATTGAGGCTGTCAAAACGAAAAAGCTAAAAGAGAGTTTATGCAGAAATGGGATAATGAATATTTCTAGCAATCTCAGAGGATACTGAATCTAACACAGACTGGATTACTATAGTTTGTATCTAGTGGCTAATTGATTTTCTGTCTGAGAAGGTGTGATCTTCAACTGAAGTTCCCCCTGCATTTGGGCACCTCTAGGGAAAAGTAATTCTATGATGGGCAATAATGCGTGAGGACAGACTGCACTTCTGTCACAGACAGGACATCTCTTTTTTTCCTGCTCTACCACTAACCACTTAGAATAAGATATTAAATAAGCTATGAGACTTGTCTGTGAAAATTGGTAGAAATCAACTGATCAGTTCACTGTGAATTTTGTATAGATGTCATTTTCATGGGAAGCCAATCTGAAAAATAAAACTATGCTCTCAAGAAGAATCAGTGGTGTGGCCTTGGGAACAGCACTTGCCAAAATATCTCTGAAAGGAGTATTGCCAAGTAACGAGTGGCCAGAGAAAAAGGATGACCAGGAACATGGAAGATACCTGATAGAAAGCAAGGATGTGCACTGTAGGCAAGGGACAAGCAACTCAAGTCATCATAATACTTAGAGCACCAAGTAGTGGAGAGAAGAAGGATAAGAGTTTCCTTAGCCTGCAAACCAAGCCAATGCTGCTGGAAAATAAAACAAGGCAATTCAAAGCTGGGAGGAGGTTTCCTCTTCACCCTCAGAACGGCCAATTAGTCTCTGAAATTCACATTGTCTGAGAATAGGCCATTACCAGTGCCTGATACAGCCTGGAAGCCTCCTGGCAGCCTCCAGCACTGCTCCAAGGTGAGATCCTGGGGTGGCCTGGGTCGTGCTGTGGGCTGGCATCCTGGCCCTCCACCTGGCACTGACTGGCTGCAAGAAGTGCTGAGATGGAGTCCTGAGCTGGAGCATCCCCTAGGCCAGCTTTGTCCCCAGGAAAGAGGGGCAAAAAGCTACCCTTTGTATCACCCCAGAAATCACCCCGGTAAACAGAATGACACAGGATTTTCCTTCTTCTGCAGAAGAAGCAATGTTGGCCACCAGGTGCTGGTCCCATTGCCTAAACTAAGATTGCCATTTCTAGGTAATGCTACATCCTCACTCAAACAACGCAGGACAAAATACCTTGGTGAGTCTGCAGTGTTCTCTTCATTCACTAAAAAGTGCTAAAGAAGTTTCATGAAGGCAAGCAATAAAAGGAAACTCGTATAAACAGTTTTGTGTATACATATTTCAATATAAAGTTTTCCTTTTAATTATTTCTGAGACTATTTCACACCTAAATGCTTCAATGAAAACTTGTCTAAATTAATTTTTAAGTCCAATTGCTAATATTATAAATAGGAAAGGTACAATGAATTGTGTTAATACTAATGTAAGTACTTACTTTAGTATGTTTTTCAGTGTTTTAAGGACATATAATTTGCATTGCAAAAATATTTTTCAATGAAAAGTTTAACAATCAAGATTCAAGAAAACAGAAATAATTAAAAAATACTTGCACAGAAATTATTTATAAAAAAGCAATAAACAAAAGAAGTCTTCTTTCTTTAAAATTACTTTAGTCTTTAGTAGTGAAGTCTAGTTACTTTAGTAGTTTAGAAACAAGTATTAACATCTCCCAGTCAAACACAAAATCAGTTTCAGAAATGGAACTTGCAGACTGAAGCAAAGTTTGAAGTTGTGTCACCAGGAGAAAGAGAATCGCCAGGTGAGAGAGCTAGGAACTGATGCCTTCAGGCTGATATCAACAATTAGTTTGGGGATTAATTAATAAAAATAGTTAGTGCACACTGTTCCTTTTAAAAATCAAATAACTGAGGCCGAAATTTACTACAGTCTATTAAAGTAATGGAAATTACAATAAAATTAATTTAATTAAAGCAGTGCAATTTACTACTGAAGTTTAAAAAGTTAGATCTGCTTTTTTAGAAGCAGGGAACTGTCACACAAGTTATATATAAAAAAAAAACCCAAACCAACAAACCATTGAAAATTCAATTGTTTGAAAACTTTAAAAACCTCTGATATAACATACCCAGATTCTGGAATTCTACAGACAAAACCAAAGATCTGATGTCAGACATGCTGAAATGAAGAACAAAATTGGGGACCAGCTGGGAAAATGAATGAAATAACTTGCCTATTGCCACTCAAGAATATGACAGAAGCAAGGACGAGGACATCTCTCTCTCTCTAACTCCTCTAGCAATTTGATAATTTTTACTTCTGCAAGCTTTCACTTGCTACACTTTTCAACTTCTGTAAAAAATGGGGCAATGGCTGTAAAAATAATTGTCTTCTTCAGTACCCAACTAGGTTCAAAGCCAGACTAACTCCATGTTCTCCAATGGATGGCCCAAGACTATTGTAGGAAAAGAAATGGAACAGATAATGAACTGTATCATAAGTGATGTAGAATAGAAGACTTCTGCCTCTAGAGTGTGTGATGTTACAACCTTCAGTATTGCTTTGACATGGTTTTTAAAACTACAATAAAGAGTATGTTCTAAAATAAATAATTGGAATGTTATATTCAGAATAGTTGAAGGTGGAGTCTTTAATTTCCCATTTGAAATTCCAGAAACTTCAATTTATTCCAGTTTCAGCAAAACTGATTTTTCTAATAAAACTAGTTCTATGGGTTTTTTTCCTGACAGCTCTTAATGACAGTTGTTTTGGCTTAGGCAGGAAGAATTCAAAGGGATCTAATTCCCAATGCATAAGCTTTGTTTCTGCAGAGACTGGCTGGAATTTTATGTTTCACTTCAGTGAATAAACCCAGTGAAGGCTGAGCATTTCTGAAAATCCTGCTGCAATTTGGCATCTTCTTGTTTATTTAAATCATGCAGGTGTTAGTTATTATCTACCAGTGTTCACCACGTAGAAACAAACCAATAAAATATGTATTTGCTATTTCTGTACACCTGAGGTGAAGCAGCGTCTATAACCTTTGGAATGAAAATTATTGCCTCAGGCCATATTTATGCCCAGTACTGTTATTATTTATGTCTTTTTCTCCCTCTTTTTATATTATTCATAGCTGATGATCAAAGGGCATCAGGCTCTGACTTCCATATCCTTCCCTGGATATGTCATCATTCAAACCATCCATTCATTAATTCATTCCAAGGCTGTCATCAGGGGGATGCTGTCAGTTGCAATGAATGTCAGAGCAGGCCACAAATGCACTATATATGCATTCCTATGAAAGTTAGTGGAACTTGAAACCATATTCACAACACAGTTCTGTTTTCATGTATGTTTTCCATTTCATTAAACAAAGAACCACAAAAATATTTGCTTTCCCGAGTATATTCCAATCCTCTCTCCATAATGCTCTCAACTCACTTAGAAAGACACTATTCTTCCCTGAAATATGTCATGTAATTTAGGAGAAAAAAGGGATCAGTAAGAACTACACTAAGCTTTTACCTAGATCTCCACATTGAATGCAAGCAGGCAGTATGAGCACAAGTTTGGCAAACCTTTTCCTCAATGAATCTCGTTGTGGCACCATACTACAGCAGAGAGAAAGTGGGGAGAGCAGACTCTGCAGTACACCAGGCCAGTCTCAGCACTAACACAGGGCTCACCGAAGCCTTGGCAGATGCTGGAGGAGAGAGACACGGTTATGACACCCACAGAGGTGTCTCTAGGCTTGGATAGTCTCTTGGTACAAACACATACCCACCACGCTGTGCTTCAGTCACTAAGTACCAGGTAATTTCTGCAGAAAGTAAGCTGATCGCTATCTCAGGAGTGTTTGAATTGTACCATCACAGTTTTGGAAATTATGTTCCAGGGTTATTACTTGGCAATTAAATTATCTTTCTTTGTTGGATCTTAAGAAAGCCCCTTTACGTGAGAAATAACAATGTAAATTAGTGCATTAGACTATTACATATTTTTACCTATCTTGAGGTCCCATTTTAACCTCTTCCTAAAAGTTTTGTTTCAGGTATTATTTTTTCCCACTGTATTTCTCTTCTGTAGTAAAATTAAAATTGCTTGCGTATTTTCAAGCTCAGAAGATTCAATCATATTTAAGTCTTATAATCAAAATACTTTTCTGCTTTTTAAAACCAAATCCACTAGTAGTAAATTTCCAAAATAGTTAGTAGCCGTTCTCTGACACGTATCTCAAGCTTGCACACGATATAACTTTGTCTGGCATGGGGGTTTTTTTGAACATCTATTGAAATCGAGTCTCTGGGATCAGATATTTGTCCGATTGCTCGGGAGGTCCCTCGCGGCGGGATAAGGCCCCATGGCGCTGCCGGAGCGGGCAGGGCAGGGGAGCTGCGGCCGCGCCCCGGGCCTGCAGTGGCGGCGGCGGCCGGCNGAAAGGCGCGGCCAAGGCGCTTCCAGAGGGCGGGAAGCGGGGCACCCAGGGCCGCCGCACCCACAGCCCTCCTTCCGACCGCCTGCAGCCAGTCGGGAGAAGCGCAGCGGAGTGTGTGAGATAAAAACGTATTTTACACAAAATAAATGAGAATCACAGAGTCATAGAACCTCAGAATGGTTTGGGCTGGAAGCAACCTTAAATGATGATCTCAAGTTTCAACTCACCTGTGACTAGAGCAGGTTGAGCAAAGCCCCATCTAGCCTGGTCTCAAACACTTCCAGGAATGGGATATCCACAACTTCTCTGGGTAACCTGTGCCAGTGCCTCAACACTCTCAGAGTAAAGAATTTCTTTCTAATCTTAATTTACCCACTCTGATTTTGAAGCCGTTCTTTACCCACTTTGAGATCGAAGCCATTCCCCTTTGTCATATCACTAGAGGCCCCTGTAGAAATTCCCTCTCCAGCTCTTTTCTAGGCTCCCTCTAGGTACTGGAAATCTGCTCTAAGGTCTCTCTGGAGCCTTGTCCCAGGATGAACATCCCCAAGTCTCTCGACCTGTCTTCATAAGAGAAGTGCTCCAGCCCTCTAATCATCTTCATGGCCCTGCTCTGGACTCGATCCAACGGGTCTACATCCTTCCTTTGTTGGGCACCTCAGAACTGGATGCAGTGCTCCAAGCGGGGTCTCACAAGAGCAGAGTAGAAGGGGAGAATCACCTCCCTTGACCTGCTTGTCACACTACTAAATGACCAAAAAATAACATATAATCACCCCTATCTAATAAGCATCTAGAGGTGGTGCATTTCTGTTAGAGTACATACATTGACTCCAGTTTTTGGAACCTAAGGTTTTTCATCTGGGCAATTTACTAGGGATCTGCCAGGGTGTTTAGGACAATTCTGTTCCAGTCTACCTTTGCCCACAAATGTGTTCCTCAGGTAAACTTGCACAAGTCACTACCCATGTCCCAGCCTCCTACCCAAATAGTGCAGTGAGACTGGGAGGAAAAGTGTTTGAAAGCACTGGGAGGTGCACAAGTATCTTACAGGTAGTTGGGTGTAGAACACGTGGAGATGCTGTTTTAACGTTGTGCTCCATAATCACATGGCATTTATGAATGTATACCTAAATATACATACACACACACACACACCCACCCCAAGTCCCTATGTGTGGTTTTGTCTGGTACACACATGTGCTGTTCTGGGTCAGGAAAAGTGATAAGGGGTTAGTGAAGTGATCCACTGACAGCAGCAGAAGATTCCTCGGAAGGAGATGCAGGAATCTCACAGCACAGCACGTCAGTGAGAGAGGGAGATTGTTTCATATGCTGAACCACAAACCTTCTGCCTAAAATAAATCACCATTACCAGTTTGCCTTTGCCCCTTAAACATGAAAAAGAAAAATAATGTCACAGCTTCCCTGTGTGTAATCTACCATGATGAACGCCACTCAATTACATCTGTCTGGAAAAGCAAGACCAACTTCATGTTGCTGTCCATGACAGGAAGAATTCCAGTCCTGGCAGGTAGTACAGAGGTAACTTTGGCAGTCACACTAACAGGATGAGATGGAGCACCAGCAGCATCTCAAGCAGTAATCACAGGCAGAAAATACCCTTCAACTCCTTCCAGAACATTACAGACAGAAACTTGGGGGTTTTACTCAAACTTTATCCATCCTGCTAAGTTTTGGCTTTTGGGTTGTTTTTTTTTTTGTTGTGGTTTTTTTTTTTTTTTGTTTTTTTTGTTTTTTTTGTTTTTTTTTAAGGCTGTTCTTTTTCTTATGGAAAATTTAGAAACAATATTTTTTTATTCCTTTAGAAGGCATGATTCTGTTTAAATAATTTTTGAATTGAATATTCTTTCAAGCTTTACTAAGTTTCTATATTGAGCCAGTTCCAGTTTCTGTGTAAATGGCAACATTTCAGTGTTTTTCAGTTTCCAGTGTTCTCGAGACCTTCGGACAAAAGCCAGGTGAAAGCCTTTTCTTCCTTTAGCACATTGCCTCGTTTTCTACGTCGTTCCCTGGTGCTGGGAAGCCTGTCCCTGTGCCTCTGTCCGGCTGATGGCTCACTCTGGGGCCTGACCTGCGCTGGCCCCGCTGCCTGCCCGCACCTGCCGTTTGGGTGATGCTCCCCCCACCCGACTCAAACCCCACCTATGCCAGGTGACGGCCACGCACAAGCTTCGTTTCCTCACGCAGACATGAGCATCTTCAGCGACTCATTGTGACCGTGGTGGTGCCACCTTGACGGCCGGAGTGCCGGGGTGCCCCTGCGGGAAGGGTGAACACGGGGAGAGGGGCGGGACGCGCGGCAGGGCGGCGACCCTGCCGTGTCACAGGTCCCCTGTGACAGAGCGGGTGTGGGTCACGGACCCTGTCCCGTCTCTCGGGTCTGCCCTTACGGGAGTGGGCGGCCACCTGCAGCCCCGGGCGCGGGGCGCTGACCGCCCTCCGCGGCGGGGG